>JAVHLU010000400.1:0-62406 GCA_036785755.1 Colletotrichum ledebouriae
TGCTTCTAGCTATAAGAACCTCTTAGGAAAGACCTCTTTAGTTAAGGAGTTACCTCTTATATAATAGTATTTACCTTACTAGAAGGTCGACCTTTTAGGTTAAGGAGTTATCTCGTATAGTAGCTTTTCCAGGCTACGGGAGCCTTAGTAGCCCGTTTAGCTCCGATATAATTAGCCCTAGTATAGCGCGCGTCCGACTTTATACGAGGGTTTACTTATAAGTAATAGGAACGTATAGGGTTCCTATATTATTTTCCTTAACTAGTAGAGGGTATAAGTTAAAATACCTATATAGTATTTCCCGAATTATACCTGCGAACTAGGTAAATTTGTTATAGTCTTTTTGTAAAGGGGCTGCGGCGTAATTCCGAGCTCAATAGGTATTTTAATTTATACCCTCTACTAGGTAAGGAAAATAATATTATAATTATATATACTCCTACTTATAGGTTAACCCTCTAAATATTATAAAGTTAGATATACGCTATATTAGAGCTAATTACTTTTAAGCTAAATAGGCTACTAAGGCTCTTATAGCCCAGAAACGCCCTTATTAAACCTTTTAATAAGGTAAAAGCTACTCTATAAAATAACTCCTTAACTAAAGAGGTCTTTCCTAAGAGGTTCTTATAACTAGAAGTATAAGAAGCTCTACTGCGAGTAGGGCCTTATGCCTCTACCTCTTCCTTATTTAACTAATAATAAATCCTTAAAGATCCCAGCGCTAGACCCCGTATATAGTTTCTACCTTATAGTAGTCAATACTACCTATAGTAATATAGAGCTATATTACCCTATTAATACGCCTTAGAGACTACGGCTTTAGAGGGGGGGATATTTATAAGGAATAATAGTAGGTATAAAATATAGAGCATATTATTAGTAAAATATTAGTAAATTAGTAGTAGATATATATACCTTTAGGAAAACTCTATAAGCTATAGACTTAGGAGGTTAGATAATACTCTAATGTAGTAATAGCCTAATAGGTACTTACGTTTTAATACTCTAGCCCTTCCTAGTTAAGGCCTATAGCCATGCTCTTATAGCTACTATACCTAAGGGGAATTAAATAAGAGTATGGAATAATATAGTATTTCTTATCTATAAAAGAGAAGTATATATCTATAATATTTATTATATTAAGCTTATAGAGAAAGTCCTAGAGCTTTATGTTAAGAGATTAATAGAAACCTTTTAGTAATTAAGAAGGAGTAATTAATCCCTATAATTTTCTTTACTCAAAGACTTTCTAGTTATAACGTTAAATACTATCGTTATTATTTACTTCATCTAGAGTAAATTTATTCTCCTAGAGCTAACCTTAAGCTTTAGCTATAATAGGTATAAAGTTCTATTAAATAGTATTATATAATATAAGAAACCTATGAAACTAATAGTAATATTACTTAATATTCATAAAGATATATACTTATTAAAATAGAATAGAACTCTAGAGGAGGGCCTTCTATTTAAAACGTAATAGCTATGTAGTAGTAGAAAGATTTAATTAAAATAATAAAATAAGAGAGCTAAAGATTTATCTTATAGAAATAAATAACTCTATAATTATAAAAGATAAGCTCCTTATTATATTATCAAGTAGGGGTATTTAGCTAGAATATACTATAATTCCATATAACTTAAAGTAATAAAGCTATAAGTATTAGCTATAAAGAAGCTAAAAAGCTCTATATTATTATTAAGCTAGGAATATTCCTAAAGAGATCTACTATTTCTTAAAGAGTATTAAAAAAGCTATTATTATTATACTATAGAGATATAGCTCCTTATAGCTGCTACAAAATACTATTAAGTTTAGAATTACGCCGCAGCCCCTTTGCAAAAAGAGTATAACAAATTCACCTAGTTTATAAGTATAATTCGGGAAATATTATATAGGTATTTTGACCTATACCCTCTACTAGTTAAGGAAAATAATATAGGAACCTTAAATATTCCTACTACTTATAAGTAAACCCTCTAAATATTATAAAGTTAGACGCGCGCTATACTAGGGCTATTTATATTAGAGCTAAATAGGCTACTAAGGCTCTTATAGCCTAGAAACGCCTTTGCTAAACCTTCTAGTAAGGTAAAAGCTACTATATAAGATAACTCCTTAACCTAAAAGGTCGACCTTCTAGTAAGGTGCTATAAAAGCTATTAAATAAGATAACTCCTTAACCTACCTTCTAGTAAGGTATTATAAATACTACTATATAAGAGGTAACTCCTTAACTAAAGAGGTCTTTCCTAAGAGGTTCTTATAGCTAGAAGCATAAGAAGCTCTGCGAGCAGGGCCTTATGCCTCTCCCTCTTCCTTATCCTTATCCCTATAACCCACGACAAATCCTTAAAGATGCTAGCACTAGACCCCGTATATAAAAACGCTAGAAGATATTATAAACTATACCTAGAGTTACTCTATACCGAGTAGATTAGTAGGATAGACCTAGGTCTTATTATACTTAAGCCAAAAGGGGTTATTATAGAGGTAATAATCTCTGTTCTCTATAGGATTATAATACTAATTAGGAAATAGGGAATATAATGAGTTAATAAGATATAATAATATTATAATCTACTAACTTATAGTTAGGAGTTTTAATAATACTCTAAAGGGTATATAAGGTTCTAGCTTAATTAGCGCTATTAGTTTATATAGTAAATGTAATAATAAAGGAGGTATAATGTATTGCTATATATTAGTAACAATAACCTCTTTACTATTATATATTTAGGCTTCCTTAGGGCTAAGGTTACTAAATATATTAATAGATATAAGTTACCTATAGAAATAAAAGAGTATTTTAGGTATACTATTAATAGTTTCCTATAGAGAGTATATATCTATAGTCTATCTATTAATAATAATCTTATTATTAAGCTATCTACTATTAGAAGAGAACTATAGGTATAATTAAGTTTAGTTAATATCTAAATATATATCTCTTGAAACTATATTAGTATAGAACAAAGCCTCGCTAAAAGTATACTAGGGAGCGCTAGCTATAGCTAGCTCTAAGGAGAATACTTCTATTAGCAAGGTTATACTATAGATAGAATAAATCTAATTAGTAATACTATATATTCTATTCTCTATACTAGGGAGCGCTAGTTATTAGCTCTTCTAATAGGATAATAACTATAATATCTAGTATTTAATATACCTAAATAGTATAGTAATCTCCTTATATAGTAATCTCCTCTTAATATATAGTTTTCTATATACTTCCTACTCTTATTTAAGGTATATATACTAATAGAGATAATAAGAGATAGGAGGTAAGTATATTATAAGCTATATTAAGGAGTAGCTATTTATTTTTATAGCTTATATATTACTTAAAATCTATAAGTACTCTATAGAAAAGATAAATAAGGAGATCTTTCAAAGGTTAAAAGTAGTTCTTAATAATTACTTTACAAAGGTAGTTCTTAATAACTACTTTATATTATATTCTAAAGCTTTATCTACTAAGTCTAGTTATAACTTACTCTATCTAGCCTTAATAAGGGTATAAATATATTAGTAAGTACTTATTCCTACTAGCTACTAGCTCCTACTTTTATTAGAAGTATATATACCAATAGAGATAATAAGGGATAGAAGGTAAGTACACCATAGGCTACATTAATAAGTAGCTTTTTATTTATATAGCTTATATACTACTTAGAATCTATAAGTATCTTAAAAAGAAGTAGCGCTAGCGAGCTATATTTAAAGGAATAGACTTTCTTATTAGTATTTATAGCGGGGATAATTACTAGATAAGCGAATAATATAATATACTTTTTATATAATACTCTCCTCTTAATATATAGTTTTATATATTCCTCTTACTCTTATTAGAGCTATATATACTAAGATAGATAATAAAAGATATAAAGTAAGTATATTATAAGCTATACTAAGGAGTAGCTATTTATTTTTATAGCTTATATATTACTTAAATCTATAGGTATCTTATAAAGAAAAGAAATAAGGAGATCTTTTAAAAATTAAACGTAGTTCCTAATAATTATATTACTAATAGTAATCCTTAATAACTACTTTATATTATATTTTAAAGTTTTATTTACTAAGTCTAGTTATAGCTAACGCTATCGAATCTTAATTAAGGTATAAATATACTAGTAAGTGCTTATTCCTACTAATTACTAGCTAGAGCCTTATAATATATATAAGGCTTATTAATAAAAGGCTAATAAGAGCTAATAAGAGCTAATAAGAGCTAGTAAGAGTAATATAAACTAAACTAAGCTATATAAACTTATATATATCTAGACTTAGGATAAATTAGCTTAACCTTTTAAAAAGAACTAATTAGATTTAAGCTTTTAATATATAAGAGTTTAATCGTAGTAAGAAAGCTTTTTTTCTTAAGTAGGCCTAGCTTCCTCAAACGTAAAGGTTTACCTTCCTAACGGAAGGTAAATAACTTAGGTCTATAGGAATGAATTTATAGATATTATAATAGGTATAAATAATATTATTATTTTATATATTAATAAGGTAAGTAGTTAGGTATAGTAGCCTTATAGTTAGTACTACCTAATTTATAATAATAGAGTCCTTTATGTCTAAATTATTACTTTAATATACTTATTATGTATAATTCATTGAGTCTTTTATTATATAATAATTATAGTAAAAGCCCTAAAGGAAGTAAAACGCTTTAACAAAATAGAGAATCTAGAAGAAAAAAAAAGTTATATCATTAAATACAATTTTCTCCTTGGTATACCTATAGCTATATTAAGAAGGTAATAAAAGGTTTAATAAAATAATATTAAATAGAAATAATAAAGTAATAAATATCAATAAACATAAATATAAGTTATTAAGATATAAAAGTCTTAGTCTCTTATACTTTATTTGAGGTATTCTATTTATAAGTAGTAGACGCTATATAATAGTAACTATATGCCATTTTATAGTGATTGTATTACTCCTTTTACTTAGAGCTATAATCATAAGAGGTTATTAATCTTCTATTATTAATTCAATTAGTTTTATTATACCTATTAGCTTAATAAGACTATTCATCATAATATCGATTTTATATATAGCTAATTTAACTACCTTAGCTATCATTTACTAATTGAATAATAGTAATTAGAATAATATATAAGAGAGGAGAGGTAGAGATATACTTATTAAAACCTATCGATAGTATATAAAAGAGAAGGACTTTAAAGTCTATATCATTCCTACTTTATTTCTAACAAATATATAGCTATTATTATTCCCTTCAATTAAAGTAGATCTATAAATATCTTTCTTTCTTTTATTCTATATTTATTATTAATTATATTATTAGTTTTTATATTAATAGACCTTTTAAACCTATTAGTATATTTAGAGCGAACTAATTATATATATTGATAGTAGGCATGTATAGATATAATAAAACTATTCTACTCTCTAAGAAGCTTATGAAAGCTATTAAAAAGAGTAAAAGAATTTACCTCTAGATATTATTAAGAAGAGCTAGATCCTATAAGAGCTAAAAAGAATAATAAATAACATAACTCTACTTATAAATAAATAAGAATATTAAAACTAAGCTTAAAAGATATATAAAATGGTTTATAATTCTAATTAAAAGCAATTATATAAATTAAGTATAGATTTATTAAAAGAATATTAGAAAATAAAGTATAAGATTATTAAATTATAAATAATAATAATACGAAAGTCTACTCTACTTTACTCTTCTATATTTTATACTATAATTCCCCTATAATGGACTTATATAGTAAGAGGACTTTTTAAAAACTATATTACTAAGTCTAACTTATTTTATCCTAATATATATTAAAATAGACGCAATATCTATATATACTTATAGAGTGATATACTATTTAAGAATTATATTTTATAGGGGTACCTACTATATATCCTATATCTACTTGAGTAGGTGTCGTTTATGACCCAATAGAACGCGTAGTTTACAAG
This sequence comes from Colletotrichum ledebouriae, assembly GCA_036785755.1. Classification (NCBI taxonomy): domain Eukaryota; kingdom Fungi; phylum Ascomycota; class Sordariomycetes; order Glomerellales; family Glomerellaceae; genus Colletotrichum; species Colletotrichum ledebouriae. Next base: position 5,966 of record JAVHLU010000400.1, read on the forward strand.
CGGAATAAAATCATTCTAGAGACGGAGCGGGGTAGCAGGGGAAGCAGTTTATTATGTACGGGCTGGGGTCGGCGACGCGTCTTTGGGGGCAGATGGCAAATTGAGACAGGGTCCAACGGTTCCGATAAATGGATGCATGCGACATGACTTGGGCATGGATCGTTATTGAAAAAGCGACATCGGGCGGTTGCTCAGCATGCTTATAAACCATGGGCAAAACAATTTCTAGGCTCAGACAAAGGCACCAGCTCACCTTATTTTCTTCCCACAGGCTGTGAAGCTGCCTCGTGTCCTTAATTTTTTCGCATTTCCGTATCGTGTGCATAAGAGCAAACGAGCTGAAATGGATGTCACTGAGAAATCAACCACCAGTAGAACCCTTCCTCCCGCAATAACTATCTCATTGGTTATCGCCCTTGATGATAACGCTATCACGCGCATTGTTTTTTTTTTTGGTTCACCTGCGTGGACCGGTCAGTGTGCGGCACCAAATTTCACTTGAAGCCACGCGAGTAAACAGTGCAGGCACTTTAAATTGCCATGGATGTCTCCCAGTTTCTGGTCGTGGTGTATCCCCTGGTGACCAACGTAGAAAGTGTTTTTGTTTGATTTCCTAGTTGACAACAGACACGCGACCTAACTGGTCCGAGCCTCAGGGCACTGAGCACACTGAAGGTACCGGACCTTGACGTGAAAGTAAGGCAGCTACGCACCTGAGTGAAGAAAAATATTTGGAAGTTAGTAGTTAGCACAGTTCCATCGGCGACTCTTAGAAAAGATGCGTGTGCGCCTGGTGGGCCGTCTGGACCCGTGCCGCGATCGCGCTGTGGGCGATGTGCCGCGGATGTACCTGTCGTAGCGTTTGATTATGGGGCGAAACCTGCCCTGGTCTAGTCGGGTGCAGACGCGCTGTGTTCAACACCAAGGGTGCAGCGTGCTGTACAGCATCAGACCGTACCTCACCGTACCCGACCTAAGGTAACTACTTACGAACAACCGCGCCGTCTCGTGTCTCGACGTTTTGCTTCCCCACCTCGCTTGTTCCTGCGATTCTCTCTTCGTCATTCTCCCTCCTCCTCGACAGCGACCTCTCTTTTGTTTATCCCTACTTTGATCCCATTCCTGTGTCGTGCCCATCCAGCTTCACGCCTGTCTAATTCGTCCTGGATCATGATCTACGTTCGCTCATAACCAACCTTGAACAATACCACCAACACCATGCCCGCCTACGACATTTCACCTCCGGGTTCGATTGTTGGCGCCACAAATTCTCCTCCGTCTTCGAGTAATTCGTCCCTACAGCTCGAGCCTTCTGCCACAGAGCCCGCTTCAGAAGCATCCCAGCTGTTGCCCTCAGTTAAAACATCAAGAACAGACGTGTCGCATCCCGATGTCGAGAAGCATCCGAAGGGAAAGAGGAAGAGGACTGCGTACGTCACATCAAGTCGCGTATTCACGTTGCAAACACTAACTTCGATATGCAGTGCCAAAGACAAGACGATTCTCGAGAATGCATATCTGGCGAACGCGAAACCAGACAAGGCGGCGCGTTTAGAGATCGTGAAGCGCGTTTCCCTCAATGAGAAAGAGGTCCAAGTATAGCCATGATACCGACCTCTAGGACCGAGACGGTTGCTAACCCAACATCAAGATCTGGTTCCAGAACCGTCGCCAGAATGACAGGCGCAAGTCGCGTCCCCTCTCTGCCCAGGAAATCGCTGCAATTCGGAATGGTGGCATGGTGCCCCTCTCCTCCGACCCATTGGCCTACAGCTCTTCACTTCCTGAGGAGAGAACCTCACCGGTGGATGCTGCTCCTATGAACGGCCTTCCGCCGATAGAGAAGTCGGGCAAGGCCATCAAGATAAGAACCGAGGGCGCGAGTGACGCGCCCCGGACTATTAGCCCGTCAAATGGCTCTGTCAACACTGGAGACAGGAGCATGGCAACTCCATTTTCTCAGTTTTCGGGCTCTGCGTCTCAGCCGCAGTCTGTGTCCTTCTCCTTCTCAAGCTCTATCGGATTCCTCTCCAACCAGTGGAATCCAGCAAGCTCATTCTCCACGCCGTCTACGCTCAATCGCAGTCCAGATAACACTCCCAGGTACGGCCTCTTCTTCTTTTCCCGCTAAGCTCTACTCACACTTTATAGATCCGACCAGTGCCCGCCTTCTTCCTGCGAATCGGCAGGGTCTTCAGCACCTGTTCTTCCCCCTCCACAGTCGCATATGCGCCTGTCACTTTCTCTTGAGGGCAAAGCGGAGCTTGTAACCAACGAAGCCTCACCTCCTCGGCTCCATTCTATCAGACTCTTCTCCGATATCCCGAGTCTACCACAATTCAAGACCCGATCTTTCCAACGCAGTCACAGCGCCCTCCCCAGCGTTACTCTGCCTCCTATCTCGGCTCTAACCGACTCGCTCCCGCCTGCTTTATCGCGAGGGCGTTCGCGGGATGCCCATGCTTGGGAATTATGCTGCGACGCAGACGCACGCGATGAGCTGACTGCGCAAGCGGAGAATGAGTCCAATGGGTCTGCGGTCGCAGTCATCAGCCTATTGCGCTCTACCAGCGGCATTCTCCAAAACAACAATTCTAAGCGAAACTCTGCATCCAGCAGGTCGATGACTCGACCCCAACACGCTAAGAAGCCTAAGCTCAACCGTACCTTTTCCAGCGTGGGGAGGCTGCAAACGCCCCTGGCAGACGGCGAAAAAGCCGTAAATATAACCACGGGTGAGTTGGAAGCAGGCAAGGTTAAGGTCAATATGCTGGTGTCTCCGTCGGGTGATTCTGACAAAGAGAACTGGCTTCCGGATGATGAGGGAAACCCGCATCGCATGTCCCCGTCTCAAGAGGCGCGGTGCTCTCTACCGGCTGCAACAACACACCAGGCCAACCCGAAGCGGACGGGTCGAGTTCTTCAGACCCATCCTGGACCGGTCATCTTCAGCGGGAACCGCGCGAGGAGGATGCCGGCCATGGGACGTAGAGATTTCGGAAAGAACCGTTCGATCTTCGAACACGACGATGATGTGCCAGCGGCCAAGCCTGCGGGTGATGTAGAGAGAATCATGCGTTGCGAGGTTAGCCCCAGCAAAAAGGGGGATATGGATTGCATCGCGGGCTTGCTGTCCCTCAGTCAAGGAAATTGGAGATGACGGCTCGGCACATGGGTGATTCCACGCCGGCCTTTACAACACAGCAACAGCAATAAGAACAATTCTTAGACAAGCGGTCAGCAAAGACATTTTCTAGGGTTTGCGCAGCAGAAATGCCCATGTAAACTGAGATGTAGTGCGCAGGCCGTGATGGAGTTTCTGTCCAAGCGCCCAAGCGATCGTGCCGGAGACGGAAGACATGGGACATTGGAAGACGAGAGGTCAGAGTGAAGCTTTGGATAACGATGTTTGGACTTTGGGTGTCCAGCATATTCTGAATTGATGCAGGTCTGGTCGGGCTCGTTGGGTTTTGGTCGTAGATGGGTTTCCGCAAGTAAGTGACGTGGTTATGTTGGTTGTATGTTATTGAACAAGCTTAAGCATAATGACGCCGCGACGATGAGTCGAATACAGAATCAGGAAGGCGAATTCGAGTCGAAATTTCCTCGGGTGTTTGGTGTTGCCTGTCGATATGCAGCCTCCGCACAAATACACGACTCTTCAGTATCGAGATCCATTGCCAGCCCTTGGGATCCAAACCTTGAGAGGATGTACAGGTACTGATCGTTCCATAGACCCAAGATGACATTCACCAAATGACGGACATGATATGATAAAGACCTCATGAACACAGGGGTGTTCCAGTTAGAATTTTATATTAGACCATTCTTACTAGTAAACCAGAAAATGGTGATTGTGGTCTCTATGAAAGGGAAAATGAAGTATTCCCATCTTCTTTCCTTTTCACTCAAATTCTGATGGTGTCTAGCCCTAAGAGTTACCCACGGAATGTACCATGCTCGGAACCATCTCAACAAGTGGTTACCCGTTGCTCTAATGTGTGTATGTGCGCGTGAGACCGCAACCAGTCTGGTTCTGGATGCCCACAAGCATGCCCTTCCAGATGCTAAGTTCGCTCCAGTCTAACAAACAAAACGGCGCAGACAAGACAAAAACTTGATGCGTTTAGTCCGCCTCGCTCAGACGGGTGATGCTTCCGCCGTCATGAAAACCCCCCCAAAAATATGTTGCTCGGGAGAAGGGGGAATCGTCATGATGCAGCACCATGCTGCTTTGCCATTTTCAACTCAAAGAATCACATGCCCAAGAGACTCATCTGTCTCCTCAGAGGACTCTCACTGATGCTTCCATCCTCACTAGCGTAGCAAGCTGAGTCGGTATCAATATCCCACTCTGGCTCATCGTCCTTACCATCCTCAGATGGGCAAAGGCTGTTTGCAGAGGAGTCGAAGCCTTTCTGAGTAGCAGCCCGAGTATTCCAGCGAAGAGTGCGGGACACGCTGTCGAACCATTCCATCGAAGTGCGCACGACAGTAGGGAAGGGATACTGAGAAGCCGAGATGGTGACGTAGTCGCCTTGCTTGAGCTCGACTCTGCCCTTGCCATCAAAAGCGCAGTAGGCCGTGGCACGGGAATTGCGCGGTACGGACACGCGGAGCAGCATGGTGTCGGAGAGAACCATCGGGCGGAAGGAGAGCGTGTGAGGGCAGATGGGCGTTAGGAGGATAGCGGGGATGTCGGGGTGGACCAGCGATCCTCCAGCGGACAATGAGTAAGCAGTCGATCCGGTGGGAGTCGAGAAAATGCAGCCATCGGCCTGTACGACAGTGAGGAGCTCATCGTCGCCGTGGAGCTCCAGATTGGAAACGTAGGGAGATGGACCGCGGTCAATGACGAGCTCATTGAGAACCTCAAACTGCTCGCCCTCCTCTGCTTCTTCGCCTCTAGCACCATGCCGGTAGACGGTGCAAGTAAAGCGCATGCGCAAATTGACGCGCATACCGTCCTCGCCCATGATGCGGTCCAGATGCTGCTTGTACTTCTCGAACTCGAAGCTAGTGAGGAAGCCGAGACTGCCTAAACTGAAAGACAACACAGGCGGGACAATGCGCTGGAACAACCAGGAAGTGAAGAGGACAGTGCCATCACCGCCAAGAGTAAGGACCAAGTCAAACTTCTCAGGCTGGCTCCAGCACAGATCGGGGGTCCAGTAGCGCAGCATGTCCTGGAACGCGGGGTTCTCAGCAACTAGGCCGTTGGCGTCGAAGCGACGAGAGTTGCGCAACTTGGCATCGACATAGACGTTGACACCAACGTCGGATCCATATCTCGGAGTGTGCAGCAGCCAAGAAGCGAGTTCCTTGGTGAGGTAGACGAGCTGGTTGTCGCGGGCCTTTGTGACAATCATGACGTTCCGGACAGCGCGCTTGATTGGGCGACGTTGGAGCTGCTTCGAGACCTCCCGGACGCCCGTAGCGGTCTGGACAAGTCTTGAATGAGACATGCAGTCGTCGTTCTTGATTTCTTCAAGGACCTTGGCGATGTTGACCGCATCATCGAAACGGTTGTGGTAGAAACACGGGGACTGCAGAGAAGGCAGAGCGGTGGTAGGAGTCATGGTGCGGTTGGCGAGCTCGTTGAGAGCGTCGACCAGCTTCTGAGACGATGAAGTGGCGGGTCGGTTCTCGACTCCGCCCTGTGCGGACAACATGCCTGTAAGAGAAAGGGCTTCGGGTTTGTTTCTGCGAACCACGGAAGCCAAAGCTTTCATAATAGTCTGGCGCGGAAGTTCGTGAGAAGGCGCGTCACGGCGATGGCCCTTGGAAGGATGACCGTGATGCGCAGGGGAAGGTCGCAGAGGAGATGGCAGCTCGGGAAAGGCGGCAGCGGAGTTGGAAGTTGCAGTTACAGTGGCAGTTGCGGGAGTTATCGTTGAGGATTCAGACGAGGTCTCAGTGGCAGCGTCTGCGGCGTTGCCGCGTTGGACGAGCTCGGTTGGGAAAGAAGGCTCTGCTAGCGATGAGACATTGCGAGGCAGAGACTGACGACGGAAAGACGAAGTAAGTGTAGAGGCGGAATCGTGCGCGGCGTTCGAGCTCTTGGGCCGGTCGGAAAGCGAGGCTTTAACTGCCCCCGAAGAGGAGCGCTGAGGCAGAGACAGAGGCGTCCCGGTCGGGAGCGGATTTGGATTACTGAGGGCGGGGTGCAGGGCGGTGGGTGAGGAATTGAAGCCCGACATGGTTGAGAACAGTGGTTCTCCGCGACGGGGATTAGGGGAACGAAGCGAGCTAAGACCGTGTAAGACGTCGTCAGGGAAGTCTTCTGCGTTGTCGACGACAATAATAGCTCGGGGGATGTTTGTCTTGCAGCTAACTATGCCCTGCGAACCCTGTAGAACCAAGGCCGAGCAACGAGTTTTAGCGGCAACGTGGCACTGGTCGTGGGGCGGGTTTTGGCGTGCTGGATCAGTCGGGTCAGGTACCTTGCCTTGATTGCCGGGCCGTGGTGGGCGAGGATGAGGCGTGGAGGCGTGGAGGAGTAAGGTAAGCGGAAGGTAGGTACCAAAAGGAAGTACCTGCCCTGGGCTTAGAAGAAGGAGCGGCTGGAGGTCGCGGACCACCGGTGGGCGGCAGTGAATGTCGCTGGCTGAGGTACTTTAGCGCGAGAGAAGGTAGGCGAGGGAGGTGGTGGATTGGGGTGAATTGAACTCAAAGGAAACAGTAAGGAACCAGTGGAAGGATGTGTGGCCATCCAGTTGTGGTGAAAACCCACAGTCGCGGCTCGGGACCCGGGTGCCTGAGAGCTTTCGGGCGACGGAACACAAGATAACCCAGCTCGTTGGAGAAAGCCTTTGTCTTGAGATGTTGCAGCGGTCCGAGTAAATGTTGCAGGTCAGCCAAAACGGAGACGGTCGGTCCTAGCGCAAATACACACAGAGAGAATGTCCACTGGCTGGCTGTGAGTTGACTCGGGGGTAGGGGGCGGGATGAGATGGGATGGGATGAATGACGCTAGTCTGAGTTGCGTTACCGACAGCTCCTCGGAACGGGAAATGATTTCGAGACCGGACGGGACGACGAGAGGAGAGGTTTGATATTGTTGTCGCAGTGGATCCCCGAACCAAATTAGGTACCTAAGGTAGGCACTTGTGGTAATTGGAGAGTGGCTGCTGAAAAAGATTGTCGCCTGAGACCGAGACTGCCAAGATGAGGTAACGACTCCTTGGAGACTGGCCAAGATGAGGTAACGACTCCTTGGAGACTGCGGAACGCGGAAGGCCCTTGGTCGTGTGTTGTAGAAGCAGAAGCAGAAGCAGGATACCGATGATGGAACCCAAGAACCTGGAAAACCCGACTCGAGTTACCCGACCTTACTGCAGTAGGTGCGTCGGAGCTGTACTTCAGTAACTTGAAGGTAAGGCGAGGTTAATTGGCTTTCGGTGCAGGTACAAGTTCCACAAGGTGCAGCTCGCGAGATGCGGATGCGGATGCAGCTGCAGCTGCAGGTGACGACCACAAGTCCACAACCACGGTTCCTGAGTCGTTCGTTTTATTTCCGAGAAGGACGGATCGAGCCAGTGACGAAAAGCACAAAAGATGTGAAACCACAACAGGCCAATCCCTGGAACCCCAGCAAACTGCGATGGTGATGGCGACAGTTTTTGGGCGAGATGCGCCTGACTTAGGTGCCGATACTGTCTAGGTGCAGCAGGCTCGATGCAGGATACTCGCACGTGGCAGATGAGGAGTGTAGGTGCAATGGGGTGGTGTATCCAAGTAAACAGGTAGTCGAAAATTTCAATCGAATTGCTGGATCTGGACACCTGGAGATGGATGGTCGAGTGATGAGTGGGATGGTCCGAGTATGCTTTTGAAAACAAAAGCATGTACCGAGCCGAAAGCCAAAGGCTGGACGGGACGCAACCAATTCTTTGTTGGGAGCCAATATTATTATGTCTTGCTGTTTTCGAGTCTAGCTAGTCCGACAGGTGCGAGTACGCCCAATCTCGAATACGCTGCAAATGCGATGCTAATGCTAAAGAAACCGATTTGTTGTAGAGGTGTCTGATGATAAAGAAGAATAAAAAAAGACACAGTTCCAAGTCTTTCTTGAATAAAAATTGATATCGAGAAGAAAAGAACAGCACGAAGTTGGCAATGCAAATCGTCGGTTGGTAGATATCTGACGGTAGGCGGCGGCGAGAGACAACGCAATGCAATGCGAGTAACGAAAAGCAAAAAGATGATAATGGATAAGAAAAGGACCCAATGGTGAAAGGCGGAGGTAATTGCTAGAACTAACAGAGCTCTACTTCGAGGCTTCAAGGGGGAGGAGAGAGGGAGGGAGACTGAGAGAGAGATGCGGGCGGCAAAGCGAACAAAAAGACAAGCTAAATTGGTAGAGTGACCAGACTGACTGACAAGAGACCAGAGAGACCGACCGTCCGGAACTCGATCCAAGAGTGCGACGCTTTAGTATTGAATAATGAAGTGCAGCAAGCTCAGCCGGGGCACTGCCGTATCCAGATCTCTAACCATTTCGTAAAACCCCCTATACGGGTATCGCTGGCCCCGAGCTCATAAGAGCAGTACATCGCTCGCAAGCAAGAACTCAGCCAGTGAAGGAATAATCTAGAGCTGAGAGCGGGTCTCTAGTCCCCGTAATACCGATTCAGGGAGTTTTACTTACCCATTATATTATAGTACAGTCCGCATCCCTATAAATGCATTAGACTCGGGCAGCTACCCCTATATATATAAGGAAAACCTATATACTCTAGAATATAGCTATAGTTTATAATTATATTTATTATACTACTTAGAAATAAATATTAATATATTAAAAAGTTTATTTAATTCTTTCATAATAGATTAAAAAAGTTCTCAAAAGCTATTATAATAGCTTTAAGTAAGAGGGTAAGTATATAATAGGAGGGTAAGTATATAGTAGGTAGGTATATAGAGTATAAGTAGGTAGTAGAAAGTAGTAGAATATCTGTTATAACTCCTTATTTTAGCTCTATAATATAATTAAATTTCTCTACTCTACCTCCTTATACTAAGTTAAATAAGAGGGTATGTATATTATATAAAATATACTTTATAGTGCTTTACCTATATATAATAATATAGATATAATATCTATATATATTTGGAGGGTAATATCGCATTTAAGGGTTATCTATATACAGGGGTGCGGACTATAGTATCCTATCCATAACCACAACTTTAAACATATCCATTCCTCTTGAGATACCGTAATCCATGCCATTAACCATCTCCGTTCATCCAACAAGAGTCCGCAATACGCGCCCCGTCTCCCCTTACCCACTATCCAAACCCTCCCTCATCATGCCGTGGCCCGTCTCATTAGTTGGCTACTATTAATGCGATGTGCCTTCGATACAAGCTGCGGCGAATGGCACAACCATGGTACGTACTTACCTTGCCGTTCCTGGGTTTCCTGGTGGAGTGCTCCATCCTGTCTCAGTGCGCTCTGTGGTAAACCTGGGTTCGTTCTAGACAGGGGGCGGCATGACAACCCCCCGGCCCCCCCCCCCCGGAGAGGGCCGCTTGATAATACATCGCTCGCAGAAAATATGAGGCGAAGTGACCTATAGTGAAGTAATAAGTTAGCACCCCCTACAACCGCGCACTTTGGTGTAGCACTATAGATAGACTATTAGTAATACATTTTAAGTAAAATATCTATTTATTAAAATATTCCTACTTAAAAAGTATATTAAAATAACCTAAATTCTACTTCTTAAGCTACTTACCTAACTATAGGTTTAAATATAACCCTTTTAGCTAGAGTTTAAGCTATTTTAATGATATTGATATTAAGAAAGACCTTCTTTAGATTTACAAGAAATAGAGTAAAAGTTATTACTTTACTATAAAGGTTATTACTTTATTACTTTATCTTCAGAGTGCTATAACTCTATAAATAAAAGAGGAATAGTAAAGAAAAGTATATTTAAGTTTAGCTCTTGATTTCGCATTAAATAGTATACCTTTCGATATTATATAACTAGGGTTAATATATTCTAAATACTTTAGTAAAGTTAAAGTTAAAGTTAAGGTTAAAGTTCTAAAGCGAAATAAGGCAAAATAAAACGCTATATCTAAGTGTTATTAGCTTTATATTATATATTCAAGCGCTATTATATATATAGCTAAAACTACGCTAAGTTATATATATAATAAAGCGCGCCTAAGCGTCTAAGAGGCGCTAGTAAAACTACTACCTACTTATACCTACCTTTTCCCCTAGCTTTGTAACGCTTTAGATATAATATTATTATTCAATATATATACTAATTTATATCTAGATTTTCCCCTCTACTTAAATATTGTATCAGATTTACAAATATCCTCGCATAACTACATATTTCACCTATATTTAATTTCTTAAATATTCTTATACCTTTCTACCTCTTTATACTTATCCCTATAAGTACCTAGCTATGCTTATAGGATTTAGCTCTAAGAATAGCTTTTTTAAGTATAGAAACTTATAATCTAGTTTATGTTTAAGTAATCTCTCTCTGTCTTATATTATAATATAACTAGATTATAAATTTAGCTTTTTTGTTTACTACAAAAAGGAATTCTCTATTATATTTCTATAAGAAATATAGATTTATTTAAAGTACTGACTATAAAGACTTAATATTCTTAGGTTACGTAATTATATAACGTAATCACTTAGGTAGCTTAGGTAATAATTGCTTATATAATAGGGGTATTAAAAGAAGTATTATTTCCGCTTACTTATTCCAAGTAGCTAGCTAGAAGGAAAGGAGGGTTATTTATACTTATCTTAAGCCTTCTAGAGGCTTCTATTACGTAATAGCTTATATAATCGCTTATATAATAGACTAAGTATATATTTAGCCTATTTAGGCTTAGTTCTATATTGAAGTTATAGCTTAAACCCTTTTAGTTTTAGCTAAAAAGATTATTAAAGACAAGGCTTTCTAGGACTTTCCAGACCTTTCTATCCATAGTATAGATAGTATTATTAGTACTATAATATACTATGCTATATTATGGAATATATTATTAAGTATTATTATTTATTATATATTTTATAGGTCTTTTTTTATAGGGCTTTATAAGATTTTAAGTTCGGAATTATACCGCAGCCCCTTTATAAAAAGACTATAATAAATTTACCTAGTTTATATATATAATTTAGGAAATACTATATAAGTATTTTAATATCACGGCGCTGGGTTAGACCTCCCTGAATTTCAGGTCACGTGACTTACGGGTTACGTAATTACTAAGCAACTCTTTAGCCTTCCGGGCTATACTAGCCTATAGTTAGACTTTTCCCTTCTTTAATATAGAATCTACTTAATATAGCGTAATTAAAGCGTGCTAACCTTTACTTATTAGCTAATTATAATATTATTCTACGTTTATCTATTAATTCTCTAGAGATAGAAGTATAATATCTTAATTAACTATTACCCTAACCCTATTAATTAACTAACGCGAGTATAGCACCTAACTAAGCGCTAAGCTAATTAATATATACTAACTAACTAACTTAAGATTAATTGATACCCCCCCTCTACTTTATTACTAATATACTAAACGAGTTATAACTAGCTAGCTATAGTTATAAGGCTATAACCGCGCTTATACTTAATACTAGAAGGCTCCTAGAGCCTTATATTAAAGCTCTTTAATACTACTATACTACGCTACCTAATTATAATACTCTCTTATGCGAGGACCTAAAGGTTTTTAACTTAAATAAACCTATATATAAATAACTTATTAAAGGCTTATTTATAGACCTTAATATAGAGGGATACGAGAGCCTAGCCTAGAGTGCTATTCCTAAGTTATAGAAGTCCCCTAACCTCCTTATTATTAACTATAATTACCTAGGTAAAGGCTAGAAAATTACCCTTACTCCTAATATCATAATATAGCTATTTTAGAATAACCCCGACTTAACCCTTACCTAGGTAAAGGCTAGAAAATTACCCTTACTCTTAATAATATAATATAGCTATTTTAGAATAACCCCGACTTAACCCTTACCTAGATTTAAGACTAGCTTATAAAGAGAGCTACTTAAGGTACTAAGTCTTAAGCCTTATACGCTAGATATATTACTATAAGTAATAAGCTTCGCACGCTATATAATATTACCTTATATCTAGAATATAAGAAATAAGAGCTCTAGGAGCGCTTAAGTAATACCTATACTACTAGTAATAACGCTAAGTAGTCTACTACGCTTAAGCGCTACTAAGAAGAGCATAACTAAGCCTAATATAATATAGCTACTATTACTAAGGAGCGGGATAAGGTAAGGGATACTAATAAAGCTTTACGTTAGCGCTTTAAATATAATATAACTACTATATTTCCCCCTGCGAACCCTCCCCCTAGTAACTATAGCGCTATGCTCTAAGCGATCCTCGACTAAATAACGTACCTCGAGAGTTAGGTCCGTTCTAACTTATCCTTATTAACTATTAGTAGTAATAATACCTAATTTACTAAGATACTTAAAATCCCTATTTTTATAGATACTAAGGGTACTAATCCTAAGTACCCGAAGTTTAATACCTAACTTTTTTATATTAAGATACGCCTTAATAATAGAGAGTATTATAGCGAGTCTTAATATTTTAAGTATATACTCTCGCGTCTTAGGGGAACTATTTATAACATCTTATCCCCCCTCCTTAAGGGGATCCGCCTTAAATTACTATAATAGAGTAGCTTATTAAAGAGCTAAAGGGTATTTTTATTAATTTAATTTAGTATAATAAGGCTTAGATAAAGCTCGACGCCCTTACTATCTTATTTAAAGATATCTAAGTTAAGTAAGTTACTTTTACTAAGCTTACTTATAAAGCTAAACTCCTAGAGTCCTAGTAGCGCTAGAAGTTCTATAAGAAGCTACCTACCTCCCTCAAGAATTAGTACTCTATTTATTATATAAATAGCACCCTTAACCTCTAGGATTATACTACTTAGGTCTATACTATAGCTTATATTATATCCCCTTTTAATACCTACTTAGCTAACTAAACTACTATACGAGGCCTTACCTTAGTAGCCTACGCTAAACCCTCTAGTAGAGGAAACCCCTATATTTAAGCCTATACTAACTAGGGTTAAATCCCTAAGGCCTTATATAAGAAGCTCTATAACTAGGGCGCCTGCTTTATCTATAGTAATACTAGCTATACCTCGCGGGATTACCCCTATAAGAAGGCTAGAGCTATTATAAGTATTACTAAGCCTATTAAAGCTACTAGTAATAACCTAGAGCTAGTAGAAAACTAGAGCCCCTAGTAAAAGTAGACTCCTTACTAGGGGAGACCTAAAGAAATTAGTAATTAGTAATAATATTTATTAACTTATAATAACTAATTAGTAATAAACCGCTAGAGAAAGAGTTAGTTCTAGTTTAAAATAGATATAGTATTCGCCTTAAGGCCCTTTTTAATACTAGAGTAAATAGCTATACTTTTCTAAATACCTATATAACCCCCTTACTAAGGGATTTTTACTATACTAAATATAATATATTATAGCGCTCTATCCTAGCTACTAGGTTTAATAGTAAGCTATTAGATATTATAACTAAGGTATAGATAACCTATATATAAGTAGACTGCTAAGAATTAATATAGATACCCCTCCTTTAACTTAATCTAGGGAGATATAACCTTATCCTTAGCTATATATAGTTTAATTACTATAATATTAGCGTGGACGTATACTATTAGCGCTTATATTAGCTAAGTAATACCCCTATAACCTAGGACCTCCCCTAAAGAATTATATAGGACGCTAAGGACCTCCTTTAACCTATTAAAATCGATATTATGTATTAACTTAATATAGAACGCTACTAAGCTATATTTAAAACTAAGGAATAGCTCTATAACTCCTAAAAAGTAGTAATAAGTAAGATAAAAACCCCTATAAAGATCTTATAGCGAAGCGATATACCTAAGGACTTAGAGCGTAGTAATAACTTATAGAAAATAAATATAGCGTTAAAGGGGGCGCTAACTATAAATAAGGCCTAGCTTATACTACGCTAGAAGCTTAAACCCCTTAGCCTCGAGGCGTAGTAAATAAGGAAAGACCTCGATATAGCGCTTATTAGCGCTATAGGGTTCGATAGGAACCTAAGAAGTACTAATATTAAATTAAGCTTTATATTACTATATAAGCTTAACCTAATAATTACTAATAAGTAAGAGGAAGAGCAAAAAGGCATAAGCCTACTAGAGGTTGATAAAGCTAAAAACTAACGCCTAATTAATAAGAGACTCCTACTATATCTCTAAGACTAGAAGGATTGCTTTAATAAAACTACTAGTAATATATTACCTCCTTACTACCCTTATAACTACTAGATTGATTTAGAGCTAGGTATAAAGGAGTAGCTAACCTTCTACCTATTATATAAATAGTTACTACTAGAACTTAAGGCTACTAGATAATACCTCCTTAAGAATCTAAAAAAGAGCTTTATAGCGCTAAGTAACGCTCTATTTATATCCCTAATACTATTCTTTTAAAAGGCTAATAGCTACCTAAGGTTTTATATTAATTTCTAAAAGCTAAACGGGTTTACTAAGAAGGACTAATACCTACTACTACTAATTAATAAGACGCTAAGCTAGATTAGCTAAGCTAAAGTATTTCTAAAAATTGATATCCGCTGGGCGTTTTATTAAATCTATATCTATCCTAACTTAGAAGACTTAATAATATTCTATACTTACTACGGCTCCTATAAGTATAAAGTTCTACCCTTTAGGCTCTATAATAGCCTAGTAATATATTAATAGTATATAAATAACATACTTATAGAATACCTAGACGATTTCTATATAGTATATATAGATAATATCCTAGTTTACTTAGAAGACCCCCTCTAGCACGAGGAGTATATTAAGAAGGTCCTTAACTAGCTATACTAAGCAGGGCTTTAGGCTAATATTAAGAAGTGCGAATTTAGTATAACTATAACGCGCTACCTCGGGTTTATTATTATAACTAAAGGGATTAGCCCGGACCCTAAGAAGGTCTCTATAGTAAAAGACTAATAGCTACTAACTATAGTATATAGCGTCTAGTCTTTCCTAGGGTTTTATAACTTCTATTATTAATTCGGTACGAATTATAAGAAGATCGCTCGACCTCTTACTAAGCTTATAGCTAAAAATACCTATTTTAGCTTTAATAATAACTATATAATAGTATTTATAATACTAAAGGAGGCCCTAATATTAGCCCCTATCCTATGTTACTAGAAGCCTAAACTACTAACTTAAGTTAAAACGGACGCCTCTAAATTAATCTATACTACCGCCTTCCTCTAATAATAACCCGACGATAGTCTATAGCACCCCGTAGCTTATTTCTTCAAGACTATATTACTAATAGAGATAAACTACCCTATTTATAATTATAAGATAATAATAATTATCCTAATATTAGAGGAGTAGAGGGCTAAACTCTCTATAGTTACCTAGCGTTTTAAGGTTATTATAAACTACTAACTACTACTCTACTTTATAACTAAACGGCTTCTAAATATCTACTAAGCCCGCTAGTTAGGTATTTTAGCTAGTTTTAACTTCTATATCTAGTACTACCTAGGGCGTAAAAACGTGCTAGCTAACGCCCTCTTATAGAAGAACGAAGACCTCTAAACCTAATAGGCTATCTATAAATTAGACCTTACTTAAGTATTATTACTACTTACTTACCTATCCCTAGAGGTTATAAGTAAGTTATACTAGCTATTAAAAGCTACTCTAAGTAGTCCTATAGCTATTATTAATACCCTAGAGCTAGAGGATAAGCTAAGAGGCTACCTCCTAGTCGAATAGATCCTCTAGTTAAATTAGGAACTAGATATACTATCGCTTAAAGCGCTAAAGATACTTACTATTATTAAAAAAGAGCGCTAGAGGATAAGAGATAGACTCCTAATAATAGATAGGAAGCTTATAGTATTAGAAGAAGAGGACTTATATATAAAGCTAATCTATAAAGCTTATGTTTAGAGACTTATAATATACCTAGGCTAAAATAAAACTATTAAACTTCTAAAAAAACGCTACTACTAGCCCCGTCTAACTATTAACGTTAAGTAATATATTTATTACTATTATACTTACTACTAGGCTTAGAAGCTAAGGGATAAGCCTCTAGGCGAGTTAAGACCCTTACTAATACTAGATTACCCCTAGGAGTATATTATAATAGATTTTATATCCTACCTACCTAACTACTATAAGTATAATAACGTATTTATAGTAGTATACTGCTTATTAAAAAGATAGTCTCCCTCCTCTATTATAAGACTATTATAGCGCGGGACCTCGCCTAGCTATATTATACTTATATCTTCTAGTATACTAGCTTCCCTATTATAATAATATCTAATAGGGGCCCTTAGTTTACTTCTAACTTCTAGAATAGGCTCTATAAAATATATAGCGTAACTATATAGCTAAGTATAGCAGGTTATATAGAGACTAACGGATAGATAGAAATTCTTAAATAATACCCAACTTAACGCTTACGCCTATAGATAAACTAGTTCTAAGATAACTAGAGCGAAATGCTCCCTACTATAGACTTCGCTTAAGTAGTATTACTAAATAAAACTATAGGGCTTATATTATTTAAAATTAAATAGGGATACTAGCTATAGATAAGCTTCGACTAGGACTAATATATACGAAGGTTCTTAACTATAAAGGAGAAAATTAACTAAGGTAACGCCTAATAGCTTATATAAAACCTCTATAGCGCCTAGGATATCGCTAAAGGAAATATAGCTACTACCTAATAATACTATACCTAAGGCCTCTAGCCACTGCATAGTGATTTTACCTGCTTAAGTGCAATAGACCTTCTAACTCCGCGCCTCCTAATAATACATAGCCTTCGGTTATGTGATTATAACTTTCCTAACTATAGCCGCACTTATACGTACCTGTTAATAGCCTCACGATCTTTAACTTTATATTAATAATAACGTAGTTTTTAATTATTCAATAGACTACGAAACTATCGACTTTTCCTCTTACGTACTACCCGCGCTACTAATACTACCTCTATTACCGCTTTATCCGCTAGCTATACTATTATTAGCAACGCTCTCTCTATATTATAGTTAGTATAAGCTATACTTACTAACGTTCCCCTAAGGGGCCTAGGCTACCTCTGCCTTAATAGTACGGAGGACTTACTCGAAGAAGGGCTACTCTATAGGGTATATAATAACCTACCTAGCTTCTACTACTAAGTCTACTTACTTAGCTATAATATAATAATAAGTATCCCCTCTAAGGGTATTAATAAGAGCCCTCTTAAGGGCTATACTAATAATACGCTCTCTATATATAACGGAGTAGTTAAAAAAAGAGCGGGTTTTATTAATTATATTAATACTAAACTCTCTAGCAAGCTCTCGCGCGTTATTAGTATTAAAAAGCATACCTCGCGCAGGCTTAGTATTTTTATATATAGGGTCTAGTATTAATATAATTAAGGGATAAGGATAAGGAAGAGGGAGAGGTATAAGGCCCTGCTTATAGAGCTTCTTATACTTCTAGCTATAAGAACCTCTTAGGAAAGACCTCTTTAGTTAAGGAGTTACCTCTTATATAGTAGTATTTATAATACCTTACTAGAAGGTCGACCTTTTAGGTTAAGGAGTTATCTCATATAGTAGCTTTTATAGCACCTTACTAGAAGGTTTAGCGAGGGCGTTGCTATAAGAGCCTTAGTAGCCCGTTTAGCTCTAATATAATTAGCCCTAGTGCGGCGCGCATCCGACTTTATACGAGGGTTTGCTTATAAGTAGTAGGAATATATAGGGTTCCTATATTGTTTTCCTTAACTAGTAGAGGGTATAGGTTAAAATACCTATATAGTATTTCCCGAATTATGCCTGCGAACTAGGTGAATTTATTGTAGTCTTTTTGCGAAGGGGCTGCGGCGTAATTCCGAGCTTAATACTATACCTAAGCTACTAACTACTACTACTAGCCTAATAACTTAGCTATAGGGGACCCTATCTATATATTAATAGAGGGATAGCGCTAAGAGAACTCTTTAAAGCTATTAATACTATAGGATAGCCTATAGCTAATTAAAGCTACTACCCCCGGGGGGATATAGGTGCTAGACCTACTAAAGGAATATAACTACTACCTAGTATTTTACCCTAGTAAGCTTTAGAAGGCTACTATAGACCCCCTACTAGGTTAATTCGAGGACCCCCCGCCTATAATTAAGTTTAATAATAAGCTAGAGTATAAAGTTATATAGATAACTACTAGCTAGTTATATTAGGGATAGCCATAGTATCGCGCTAACTAGAGGAGCTATAACTACGATCCTACTTAGTATAACGCTAAGAGCTTTAAGCACGCCCTAGTAGCTATATAGGACTTCTATATTACTAACCTAGCTACTATAGGGCTATTAAAATACCTTTTAGCTTAGCTTTTAGCTACTATCTGAGATAAGGACCCTGCTACTATAGATAATAATAACGCCCCGGCGTAAGTAAGAAAATAGGAGGGGAATACTATTTAGGGAAGTATCTATATTACAGTTAATTACTATATATAGTAATACTAGTAAAGGGGGGGGGGTAATATCATAGCGCTATGTTAGACCTCCCTGAATTTCAGGTTATATGACTTATAGGTTCTATAATTACTAAGCGACTCTTTAGCCTTCCGGGCTACGCTAGCCCATAGTTAGACTTTTCCCTTCTTTAACGCAGAATCCACTCAATATAGCGTAATTAAAGCGTGCTAACCTTCACCCATTAGCTATTCGTGACATTAACCTATCCCCTCTACTAGTAAAGGAAAATAATAGAAGAACTCTATATATTCCTACTTAGAAGTAAACCCTCTAAATATCATTATATAAAGTTAGATACGCGCTATACTAGGGCTAATTATATTAGAGCTAAAGAAGCTACTAAGGCTCTTATAGTAATACCCTCGCTAAACCTTCTAATAAATTAAAAGCTACTATACGAGATAACTCCTTGAGCTAAAGGGTTAACCTTCTAGTAAAGTAAAAGCTATATAAAGTAACTCCTTAACCTAAAAGGTTAACCTTCTAGTAAGATATTATAAATATTATTATATAAGAAATAACGTCTTAACTAAAGAGATCTTTCCTAAGAGGTTCTTATAGCTAGAAGTATAAGAAGCTTTATAAATAAGGCCTTATACCTCTCCCTCTTCCTTATCTTTATCTAACTTATGATAAATCCTTAATTATATTAATACTAAACCCTATATATAAGAATACTAAGCTTATATAAAGTATACCCTTTAATACTAATAATATAAAAGAGCTTACTAGAGAGTTTAATACTAATATAATTAATAAAACCCGCTCTTTTATTAACTACTCTATTATATATAGAGAGTATTTTATTAGTATAGCCCTTAAGAGGGCTCTTATTAATACCCCTAGAGGGGATACTTATAATTATATTATAACTAAGTAAGTAAGGTTAGTAGTCTAAGCTAGGTAGGTTATTATATACCCTATAGAATAGCTCTTCTTCGAGCAGGTCCTTCGTATTATTAAGGTATAGGTAGCCTAGGCCCCTTAGGGATTAGTCAGTATAGCTTATGCTAACTATAATATAGAGAGAGCGTTACTAACGACGGCATAGCTAGCGGATAAAATAGTAATAGAGGCGGTATTTAATAGTAGCGCGGGTAGTATACGAGAGGATAAGTTAATAGTTTCGTAGTCTATTAAATAATTAAAAACTACGTTATTATTAATATAAAGTTAAAGATCGTGAGGCTATCTAGTAGGGTATATATAAGTATAGCTATAGTTAGGAAAGGATCACGTGACCGAAGGCTATATATTATTAGAAGGCGCGGAGTTAGAAGGTCTATTATACTTAAGTAGGTAAGATCACTATATAGTGGCTAGAGGCCAGGGTTTAATAAGATATTTATATAATACCTTATAAATATTATGAAGACTTTTTAATTTAATAAGCTTTTAAGGCTCTAAGAGGTTACGTAAGCCTTATATGATATTATTTTAACTTTATTAAGGGGTTATTAGTGAGTAGTTATTAGTTAAGTCGAACCTTAATATAGCTAATAGAATAGAGGCCTATATTATACTAATTAGCTTATATATTAGCTAATACGAGGCTCTCTTAGCTGGTAAGAATATAATAAATAAAGAAGATCGTCTTATTAAGAGGTATCATATTAATAAATATTATAAGGTTATTTACTCTTTATTAATAAATTACTTTTAGAGAGCTAAATATAAATAGATTAAGGAGGTACATAATATAGCTAGAGTAAGCTAATAGAAATACTAAATAAATACCCTAAGAGAAATATAAAGTTAATTATAATATAGCTCCTCTACCTATTAAGTACTAATAGGTACTAAAGCTCTTTATTACTACCTATAGGCTTTAAATCAGAGTTAAATACCTCCTTAGGCTAATTAATAATACCAATAATAGAGGTTTATCCTTTTTTAATAATTATAAACTATAAATCTTTATAATCTTTAAGCTTAAAAAGAAACTGTTGTTATTAGACCTTTTATTCTTAAATATAACTAGTAGAAGAAGCTTTTAACTAAAAGCTAAAATATATTTAAGTATAGTTACTTATATGTATAAGTCTAGTATTTTCTAATAGATTTTATATATTAGAGAGGAGGTTAAGATAAAGCTATTTACTCCCTTACTCTCTATAAAGCTAGTTTGATTTAGATTAAAGTAAAGTCTTAATAGAATAGCTCTTATTATAAATAGGTTATAGAGATTAAAGTAATTAAAATGAATTTTAACTATAAGTAATTTAATATCTTTAGATTTAAGGGCCTTATTTCAAATAGTCTTAATAGAGGAGGTATAATATAAAAAGCTCTCTAGCTAATAGTTACTAAGTAGCTAGAAGTTACTTTATAATATTAATATATATTAAGCTAGATCTTTAAGCAATAAATAGATTAATATAAGCTTAAAGGCCCTTTAAGTAAAAGCTTAATTGATAAGATAAGTCTTTTAATAAGTAATAGGATAATAGAAGGGTATTCTACTCTCTTACTATATACTAGTACTATTAAGCTAGCTTTAAAAGGTTAATTATAAGACTTTCTGAGTATATATAGTCTTATAAATACTTCTTAGGTTACGTTACGTAATCGATAGCTCAAAAGGGAAATAATAGGTATTAATAACTCAGTATTAAAGTCTCTAACCTCTAAGTAAGAGAGAGTTAGAGAGAGTATTCTAGGGGGATAAGCTAGTTACTTATACTTAAGCCTTAGTTTCTAGAGCATTCTATACTTATTTAAGCTACTTATTAAGCTACTCTACTTACCTTCTTCTTAGATTACGTAATTATATAACGTAATCACCTAGGTAGCTTAGGTAATAATAGGGGTATTAAAAGAAGTATTATTTCAGCTTACTAGCTAGGAATTAGCTAGGTAGGGGAGAGAGGAGTTATTTATACTTATTCTAGCCCTTCTAGAGGCTTCTATTACGTAATTACTTACATAATAGCTTACGCAGTAGATTGCGTAGGTATTTAGCCTATTTAGGCCTAGTTATATATTAAAGTTATAGCTTAAACCCTTTTAGTTCTTAGCTAGAAAGTATATTAAAGATAAGGCTTTCTAGGACTTTCTACACTTTTCGATCCATAGTATAGATAGTATTATCAGTATTGTAATATACTGTGCTGTATTATATAGTATATTATTAAGTATTATTATTTATTATGTATTTTGTAGGTCTTCTTTTATATAGGGCTTTATGGGATATTTATATAATATCTTACATTTCCTATATAGGGTTTTATTACGTAAAAGTATAAACTTCATTTATCTAAGGTTTAACCTTATTCTAAGTAGTAACCTCTACTAGATTCTATAGCTTTCTAGAGGTTTCTTTAAATAGTATAGATAGTACTAATAATACTATAATATACTATATTAAGTAATTAACCTCTATTATAGAGCTCTTATATTATTATTATTATATAGTATAATCTCTTATAATACTAATATTATAACGTAGTTAATAAGCGAGCTAGCTACCTAACTATAACTATGTTTTATCTATAACTAATAGATAGTACTAAGAAAGGTATGTTAATTAAAACTACTTAGAAACCTCTTTATTGGATATTTCCTTTATAAAGTAATAGATTTATATATTCTAACTAGTATTTCTATAACGTGGTTCATGAGTCAGCCGCGCACCTTTTCCCAGACCCGCTTAGTTATTAACTACTTCTATGTTTAATACGTAATTACTTTATAACTATAATACTAATTTATATATAAGAAGATAAAGTCCTTCTTATTATTAAGGCAATCTGATTAATAAATACTATAAGCTAAAGGCTAAGTACATAGCGTGTAATAAAGAACTATAGTATCCCTAAAAGCTCTTTATGTAATAGAATAAATAACTAACCTCGAAATAAACCTACCTAACTTTAATAATATAAACTCGATCTAATTAAAGAGAAAATACTTCTCTAATATATTATTAAATAGGATACTAGAGGATTTCCTTTATGCCTTACTAGTATAGAAGATATAGCTAATCTCCTACTATTAGCGTATAATAATAAGCTTATTAATAAGTAATAAGTTAGGTAGTTTATAAACTTATATCCTACTCTAAAAACTAAGTTTAACTATCTATATAATTATTAAAAGGCTTTTTAAAAGGACCTAGAGGTTATTTTAAAGTAGTTTATATTATTATATAATATAATAACTAAATACGGAATCTAAGAAAAGAACCTTTATAATTTTCATAAAACTAGCTATATAATAGGTATAATCACTATATTAATAGTAGTAATATATACTAATTAATATAGTAAAGTAAAGTCTATCTAGCTTAGTAACTATAAATAAGCTATAGTTATTAAATATCTTAATTCAGGCGGGTAGTATATCGCTCTATTTCTAATTATTAAGGGCGTATATTACCTTACTAGTTAGACTATAGAATTAGGTTTTCTAGGTAACTAGGTTATTAAGCTTATTACTAATAGATAAATAGATAGTTAGATAGGTCTTAACTAGCTTAAATACTTCGATAAATATCTTAAGAACTAGACTAAGGGCGTCTACTAGATACTTATTATTAATAGCTATAAGAGCTATTTATTAGCTAAATTTAATAGCTACTATAAGTAGAATAATATTATAATAATTAGTATACTTATATGTTTATTATACTTACTCTAGCTATTAGATATTACCCTTTATTCGCTTCTAAAACGTATATATAGTAGTAAAATTAACCTCTATATCTAAGCCTCTATAAACTATATTACTAAGTCCGAGTTCTTTATTACCTTCTACTAGGCTTATAATAAGGTTTTTAATAAAGAAAATATTAAATTTATATTCCTAAGTGCTATAACTTTACCATAGCATCTAGATTATATTATCTAGAAGCTTAATACATATTTATAGATACCTATACCTCTTATAGCTAACTTTTTAATATTACTACCTTAGTAGTTTTAAATACCCTCTAACCTATAATAAACTATCTTATAATCTAACTTTATTAAAAGTTAGATCTCTATTTATTAAAGAAGCTTACTAATACTAATTATTATTATAATTAAGTAATTATTAAAAGGTGCGTAAGTAATAGTATACTTACTTATTCTTTTAACTAATTAGCTTTATATACTTAAGGATATACATCTAATACTTATAAAACACTAAAAGGCTAAAAAGATATAGGTCTAGCTTAGAGAAGTACTTAGTATAGAGGATTCTAAGGGTTTACTAAAAGAGAAATAAAAATATAAATATCTAGTATCTTAAGAGGATAAAGAGGGGGGTCTATTAAAGAGGGCCTAGCTTGCTTAGAGGTATTATAATACATATAATAAGACTAGCTATAATATATAAACTTATTCTCAGGATATACAATTATTAGGAGATTCTAATAGTAATAACTAATAATAGATTTAATATATTGTAGTTAGGAAATACTAGATATTATTATAGATATAGGAAAAAGTGCGCGGCTGACTAATATGCGTAGCTAACTAATGAACTACGTTATATATCATATTACTATTAGCCTATTTTAATCCTTACTTAGTAATTACTATTCTAATATATTACTCCTTAATCTAAGTTATTATCTCTCTTTATAACTAAATATCCTCTACCTTAGCTATATTCAAACTCCCTCTTTATCTAAGCTAAGCTTTTTTAGCTTTTTAATATTAGCTAAGTAGGTTATTCTCCTCCTAAAGGATTTTATTCTTAAACCTTAGTAAAGTAATTTAATATATAAATCCCTATACTCCTTTTAATAAATACTCTATAGCTTTCATAATTAAAATTAGGGAGCTATTCTAATAATATAAGATCCTCTTTTTGTTAAATTTAAACTAAGAAGCTACCTTAGTTAGGTTATTTAATATCTAGGAAGTCTAGGCTAAGGGTATTATTAGTAAAGATCCTAGAGGTATTAGAGTATATAACTTTATATTAAGCTTAGATAGTATACTCTTTATACTTAAAAGTATTAGCCTAGCTTCTTTAAATCCTCCCTAGATATCTTTTTTATAATTACTTATATAAATACTCTATAGAATATAGAGAAGAAGTCCTTTTTTAGGATATAACTATTAGTTTATTATATCTTTTCCTTTATTTCTTAGCTATAAGCTTTCTTTAGTAGCTTAAAATACCTAATATCTAAGGGCTAAAGTAAATAAGATAAATGAGCTAGTATACAGAGTATAATAATATTACTTTCCTTATAACATATCTTAAAGTTAGTAGTATAGTAACTTTTATACTTATTAATAATAAAGAGGTAATAATTATTACTTACACTTAGTTTTATATACTAGTTAGAATACTAGAGCTAATCTAAGCCTCTTTTACCTATTATCTATCTATTTTTAGATATTATAATAACCTAGTTATATTATAAATAGCAAATAATCGAAGGTTAATACGCTTTAATTGCGCTATGTTAAGTAGATTCTGCATTAAAGAAGGGAAAAGTCTAACTATAGGCTAGCGTAGCCCTAGAAGGCTAAAAGGTCGCTTAGAGATTATATAACTTAGCGGTTATATAACCTGAAATTTAGGTAGGTCTAACCTAGCGCTATAATATTACTCTCCCCTTTACTTGTATTACTATCTATAGTAATTAACTATTATTATATAAATATTTCTCTAAATAGTATCCCCTATCCTTTTTTCCTTATACTTATACTAGGGTATTATTATTATCTATAGTAGCGGGGTCTTTATCTCGGGTAGTAGCTAAAAGCTAAGCTAAAAGGTATTTAGTTGTCCTATAGTAGTTAGGTTAGTAGTATAGAAGTCTTATAATACTACTAGGGTATATTTAAAACTCTTAGTATTATATTAAGTAGGATTATAGTTATAGCCCCTCTAGTTAGCGCGATACTATAGCTATCCTTAGTATAACTAGCTAGTAATTACTTATATAACTTTATATTCTAGGTTATTATTAAACTTAATAGTAGGTAGGAAGGCCTTAAATTATCTTAGTAGAGGGTCCCTAGTAGCTTTCTAAAGCTTATTAGGATAGAATATTACTTAATGATTATATTCATTTAGTTAGTCTAGTATTTAAATCCCCCTAGGGCTAGTAGCTTTAATTAGCTATAAGCTATCCTATAGTATTAATAGCTTTAAAGAGCTTTCTTAGCGCTATCTCTTTATTAATATATAAATAGAGTCCTTTATAGCTAGGCTATTAGGCTAGTAGTAGTAGTTAGTAGCCTAGGTATAGAATTACTAGGCTATAACTATATTCTCTTTAGTAATATCCTAAGTATTATAGAGGCTTTATATAAGCTACTAGGTATTACCTTAGTTAATCCTCTCCTTTATAGTTAAGAATCTCTATATATATTAGTCCTAGTTAAAGCTTATTTATAATAAGTATTCTTATTTAATTTTAAATAATATAAGCCCTATAGTTTTATTTAGTAGTATTACTTAGGTAAAGTCTATAGTAGGGAGTATTTCGCTCTAGCTATCCTAGAACAAGTTTATTTATAGGTATAAGTATTAGATTAGATATTAGTTAAGAATCTTAGTTTACTTATTAGTTTCTATATAGCTTACTATACTTAATTATATAGTTATACTATAGATTTTATAAAGCCTATTCTAGAAGTTTAAAGTAAACTATAGCCCTCTATTAAATATAATTATAATAAGGAAGCCTATATATTAGAAGGGATAGGTATAATATAACTAGGTAAGATCCCGCGCTATAATAATCTTATAGTAGGGGAGGGAGACTATCTTTTTTAATAGGTAGCATATTATTATAAATATATTATTATACCTATAGTAGTTAGGTAGGTATAATATAAAGTCTATTATAATATATTCCTAGAGGTAATCTAGTATTAATAAGGGTTTTAACTTACCTAGGGGCTTATCTCTTACCTTCTAAGCCTAATAATAGGTATAATAATTATAAATATACCACTTAATATTAGTAGTTAGCTAGGGCTAAAAGTAATACTTCTTTAAAAGCTTAATAGTCTTATTCTAACCTAGGTATATTATAAGCTTTTAAGTATTAAGTTCGGAATTACGCCGCAGCCCCTTCGCAAAACGGCTATAATAAATTCACCTAGTTTATAAGCATAATTCAGGAAATACTATATAGGTATTTTAACCTATACCCTCTACTAATGAAGGAAAATAATATAAGAACCCTATACGTTCTTACTACTTATAAGTAAACCCTCTAAATATTATAAAGTTAGACGCGCGCTATACTAGGGCTAATTATATCGGAGCTAAACGGGCTACTAAGGCTCTTATAGTAACGCCCTCGCTAAAACTTCTAGTAAGGTACTATAAAAGCTACTATATAAGATAACTTATTAACCTAAAAGGTTAACCTTCTAATAAGGTGCTAAAAGTACTATAAACGCTACTATATAAGAAGTAACTCCTTAACTAAAGAGGTCTTTCCTAAGAGGTTCTTATAGCTAGAAGTATAAGAAGCTCTACGAGTAGGGCCTTATACCTCTCCCTCTTTATTAGCTTTATCCCTTAACTATATTAGTACTAGACCTTATATATAAAAACGCTAAGCTTATGCGAGGTATACCCTTTAATATTAATAATATATAATAGCTTACTAGAGAGTTTAGTATTAATATAATTAATAGAACCCGCTCCTTTTTTTACTACTCTATTATATATAGAGAGCGTATTATTAATATAGCTCTTAAGAGGGCTCTTATTAATACCCCTAGAGGGGATACTTATTATTATATTATAGCTATATAAGTAGACTTAATAGTAGAAGCTAAGTAGGTTATTATATACCCTATAGAGTAGCCCTTCTTTAAGTAGGTCCTCCGTACTATTAAGGCAGAGGTAGCCCAAGCCCCTTAGGGCTTATTAGTAAGTACGGCTTGCGCCGAATAGAGAGAGCGTTACTAATAATAGCATAGTAAAGATAGTAACGACTAGCGGATAAAGCGGTAATAGAGGCGGTATTAGCAGCGTAGGTAGTGCGCGAGAGGATAAGTCGATAGTTTTATAGTCTATAAAATAATTAAAAACCTATAAAATAATTAAAAACCACGTTATTATTAATATAAAGTTAAAGATCGGAAGGCTATTAATAGGTATGTATAAGTAAAGCTATCGTTAGGAAAGTTATAATCACGTGACCGAAGGCTATATATTATTAGGAGGCGCGGAGTTAGAAGGTCTATTACACTTAAGTAAGTAAAATCACTATGCAGTGGCCAGAGGCTAAGCTTTTGAGTATAAGCCTTATAGATTAATTTTATATATAGATCCTTCTCTTGAAGTATTATAAGCTTCCTATTTATTAGTAAGAGCCTATCCTATATTTTCTAGCATTTTCTTTTATAATAATAGATGTTTTTAGCACCTTAAGTAATAATATATTAGGCTTATAGTTAAGCTAAAGGATCTATTTAACTAGGAGGTATCCCTTTAGTTTATCTTCTAGTTTAAGTATATTTATAACTACTATAGAGCGGTTTAGGGCGACCACTAGTAGCTAGCATAGTTTACTTACTACCTCTAGAGATAAGTAAGTAAGTAATAGTAATACCTAAGTATAGTCTAACTTATAGATAGCTTATTAGATATAAAAGGTCCTTATTTTTCTATAAGAGGGTATTAACTAGCACGTTTTTAGATCCTAAGTAATATTAGATATAGAAGTTAAAGCTAGCTAAGATACCTAACTAGTAGGCTTAATAGATATTTAGGAGTTATTTAGTTATAAAGTAGAGTAGTAGTTAGTATTTTATAATAACCTCGAAGTACTAAGTAACTATAGAGAGTTTAGCTCTCTATTCCTCTAATACTAGAATAACTACCATTATTTTATAGTTATAGATAGAGTAGTTTATTCTAATTAAAAATATAGTTTTTAAGAAATAAGCTACTAGGTATTATATATTATTATTAGTTTATTATTAGAGGAGGGTAATAGCGTAGATAAATGTAGATGTATCTATCTTAACTTAGGTAGGTAGTTCGGGCTTCTAGTAATATAGGATAGGGGCTAATATTAGAGCCTCTTTTAGCGTTATAAATACTACTATATAACTATTATTAAACTTAAAATAGGCGTTTGTAGCTATAAGCTTAAGAAGTAATTAAGCGATCTTTCTATAATTTATAATAAATTAATAATAAAGGTTATAAAACCTTAGGAAGGGCTAAACGCTATATACTATAGTTAGTAGCTACTAGTCTTTTACTATAGAGACCTTTTTAGAGGTAGGGCTAATCCTATTAGTTATAATAATAAACCTAAGGTAGTATATCGTAGTTACGCTAAATTTATACTTCTTAATATTAGCTTAAAACCCTACTTAGTATAGCTAGTTAAGGACTTTCTTAATATATCCCTTATACTAGAGGGGTCCCTCTAAGTAAACTAGGATATTATCTATATATACTATATAGAAATTAGCTAAGTATTCTACAAGTAGATTATTTATATACTATTAGTATATCGCTAGCTTATTTTAAAGCCTAAAGGGTAGAACGTTATACTTATAGGAGCTATATTAAGCGCGGAATATTATTAAGTCCTCTAAGTTATAGTAGATATAAATTTAATAAAACGCCTAGCGGATAACAATCTTTATGGATACTTTAGCTTAGCTAATTTAGCTTAATATCTTATTAATTAGGGGTAGTAAATACTAATCCTTCTTAGTAAACCTATTTAATTTTATAAGTTAATATAGAATTATAAGTAGCTATTAGCCTTTTAAATAAATAAAATTAAAGACATAAATAGAGTATTACTTAGTATTATAAAGCCTTTTTTAAATTCTTAAAGAGGTATTATTAAGTAGCCTTAAGCTCTAGCAGTAACTATTTATATAGTAAGTAAAAGGTTAGCTACTCTTTCCCACCTAGTTCTAATTTAATTTAGTAATTATAAGGGTAATAAGGAGGTAACGCGTTATTAGTAGTTTTACTAAAGTAATCCTTCTACTTCTAGAGGTATAGTAAAAGCCTCTTATTAATTAGGTATTAGTTCTTAGCTTTATTAACCTCTAGTAAGCTTATACTATTCTCCTCTTTCTCTTACTTATTAGTGATTATTGGGTCGAGCTTATATAGTCATATAGAGCTTAATTTAATATTAGTACGCTTTAGGTTCCTCTTAAACCCTACAGCGCTAATAAGCGCTATATTAAGGTCTTTTTTTACTTATTAAGCCTTAGAGCTAAGGGGTCTAGGCTTTTAATATAGCACTAGCTAGATATAATTAGCTATTAGCGCTCTCTTTAACACTATACTTATTTTTTATAAGTTATTATTATATCCTAAGTCCTTAGGTATACCGCTTTACTATAGGACCTTTATAGGATCTTTATAGGGGTCTTCATTTTACTTCCTATAGCCTCTTAAATATTATTAAGCTTTTCCTTAGCTTTAACTATAGCTTAGTAGCGCTCTATATTAAGTTAATATTTAATATTAATTTTAGTAAGTTAAAAGGGGTTCTTAGTATCTTATATAATTATTTAGGGGAGGTCTTAGGCTATAGGGGTATTACTTAGCTAGTATAAGCGCTAATAGTATATATCTATATCAATATTATAATAAATAAACTATAAGTAGCTAAGGATAAGGTTATATCTCCTTATTATAAGTTAGAGGAGGGGTATTTATATTAATCCTTCGCGATCTACTTATATATAAGTTATCTATACCTTGGTTATAGTATCTAATAGCTCGCTATTAAACCTAGTAGCTAGGATAGGGCGCTATAACGTATTATATTTAGTATAATAAAAATCCCTTAGTAAGGGTGTTATATAAGTATTTATAAAAATATAGCTATTTACTCTAGTATTAAGAAGAGCTTTAAGATAAATATTATATTTATTATAAACTAGAATTAACTCTTTCTCTAGTATTTTATTACTAATTAGTTATTATAAGTTAATAGATACTATTATTAATTACGAATCTCTTGAAGCCTCCCCTAGTAAGGAGTCTATTTTTACTAGGAGCTCTAGTTTTCTACTAGCTCTAGGTTATTATTAGTAGCCTCTATAAGCTTAGTAATACTTATTATAGCTCTAGCCCTCTTATAGGGGTAATTCTATAAGGTATAGCTAGTATTACTATAAATAAAATAAGCGCCCTAGTTATAAAGCTTCTTATATAAAGCCTTAGAGATATAGCCCTAGTTAGTATAAGCTTATATATAGGGGTTTCCTCTATTAGAGGGTTTAGTATAGACTACTAGGATAAAGCTTTATATAGTAGTTTAGTTAGCTAAGTAGGTATTAGAAAGCGCTATAATATAAGCTATAATATAAACCTAAGTAATATAATCCTAGAAGTTAAGGGCGCTATTAATATAATAAATAGAGTATTAGTTTTAAAGGGAGGTAAGTAGCTTCTTATAGACCTTCTAGTACTACTAAGACTCTAGGAGTTTAGCCTTATAAGTAAGTTTAATAAAGGTAGCTTATTTAACCTAGATATTCTTAAATAGGATAATAAGGGTAATAAGCTTTATCTAAGCCTCGTTATATTAAACTAAGTTAATAAATATACCCTTTAGCTCTTTAATAAGCTATTTTATGATAATAATTTAAAATAAATCCCCTAAGAGGAAGGAGAATAAGATATTATAAGTAAGGCTTAGCGTATTTATATATAGGGTCTAGTGCCGACATAGTTAAGGGATAAGGGTAAGGAAGAGGGAGAGGCATAAGGCCCTGCTCGTAGCAGAGCTTCTTATACTTCTAGCTATAAGAACCTCTTAGGAAAGACCTCTTTAGTTAAGGAGTTACTTCTTATATAGTAGTATTTAAAATACCTTACTAGAAGGTTTAGCGAGGGTATTACTATAAGAGCCTTAGTAGCCCGTTTAGCGCTAATATAATTAGCCCTAGTATAGCGCGCGTCCGACTTTATAATATTTAGAGGGTTTACTTATAAGTAGTAGGAATATATAGGGTTCCTATATTACTTTCCTTAACTAATATAGGGTATAGGTTAAAATACCTATATAGTATTTCCCGAATTATACTTACGAACTAGGTGAATTTGTTATAGTCTTTTTGCGAAGGGGCTGCAGCGTAATTCCGAACTTCAAGATATTATAAGTAGTTCCTCTAAGGTATAAGAGTATATACCTAAAGCGTTAGGACTTATTATAATACTCTCTATTATTAAGGTATATTTCAATATAAAAAAGCTAGGTATTAAACTTTAAGTACTTAGGGTTAATACTCTTAATACTTATAAAGATAGGGACCTCGGGAATCTTAGTAGCCTAGGTATTATTATTACTAATAGTTAATAAGAATAAGCTAGAGTAGATCTAACTCTTAAAGTAGATTATTTATTTAAGAATCGCCTAAAGTATAGCGCTATATTTACTAGAGGGAGGGTTCACTAAGAGAGGAGTAGTAGTTATATTATATTTAAAATACTAAAGTAAGGCTTTATTAATATCCCTTACTTTATCCTACTCTTTAGTACTAATAATAATATTATATTAAGTTCGGAATTACGCCGCAGCCCCTTCGTAAAAAGACTATAATAAATTCGCCTAGTTCGTAGGTATATTTTAGGAAATACTATATAGGTATTTTAACCTATACCCTCTATTAGTTAAGGAAAATAATATAGGAACCCTATATATTCCTATTACTTATAAGTAAACCCTTATATAAAGTTAGATACCCGCTATACTAGGGCTAATTATATTAGAGCTAAATAGGCTACTAAGGCTCTTATAATAACGCCCTCGCTAAACCTTCTAGTAAGGTGCTATAAAAGCTACTATATAAGATAACTCCTTAACCTAAAAGGTCGACCTTCTAGCAAGGTGCTAAAGGTAAAAGCTACTATACGAGATAACTCCTTAACCCGAAAGTTCGACCTTCTAGCAAGGTGCTAAAGGTGCTGCGAACGCCACTATACGAGAGGTGACTCCTGTAATAATATTATATTAAGCCTAATTATATTCTTCTTAGGGCCTCTGGCCACTGCATAGTGATTTTACCTGCTTAAGTGCAATAGACCTTCTAACTCCGCGCCTCCTAATAATATATAGCCTTCGGTCACGTGATTATAACTCTCCTAATTATAGCTATACTTATACATGCCCTATTAGATAGCCTTACGATCTTTAACTTTATATTAATAATAACGTAGTTTTTGATTATTTAATAGACTATAAAACTATTAACTTTTCCTCTTACGTACTACCTGCGCTACTAATACCGCCTCTATTACCGCTTCGTCCGCTAGCAGCTATGCCGTCGTTAGCAACGCTCTCTCTATATTAAAGCAGTCGGCGCAAGCCGTACTCTCTATATATAGCGGAGTGGTTAATAAAGGAGCGGGTTTTATTAATTATATCGAGGCTAAACTCTCTAGCGATCCCCTCTATATTATTTATACTAAAGGGCGTGCCTCGCTTAGGCTTAGTATATTTATATATAAGGTCTAGTACTAATATAATTAAGGGATAAGGATAAGGATAAGGGAGAGGTATAAAGCCCTACTTATAATAGCAGAGCTTCTTA
The DNA here is from genome assembly GCA_036785755.1 of Colletotrichum ledebouriae. Taxonomy (NCBI): domain Eukaryota; kingdom Fungi; phylum Ascomycota; class Sordariomycetes; order Glomerellales; family Glomerellaceae; genus Colletotrichum; species Colletotrichum ledebouriae. The sequence continues at coordinate 39,097 of JAVHLU010000400.1, forward strand.
TACTTCTAGCTATAAGAACCTCTTAAGAAAGACCTCTCTAGTTAAGGAGTTACCTCTTATATAGTAGCGTTTACCTTTAGTACCTTACTAGAAGGTCGACCTTTTAGGTTAAGGAGTTATCTTATATAGTAGCTTTGCTATAAGAGCCTTAGTAGCCTATTCGGCTCTAATATAATTAGCCCCGGTGCGGCGCGCGTCTGATTTTATAATATTTAGAGGGTTTGCTTATAAGTAGTAAGAACGTATAGGGTTCCTATATTATTTTCCTTAACTAGTAGAGGGTATAAGTTAAAATACCTATATAGTATTTCCCAAATTATACCTGCGAACTAGGTGAATTTGTTATGGTCTTTTTGCGAAGGGGCTGCGGCGTAATTCCGAGCTTAATATTCTTCTTAGTAGCGCTTAAGTATAGTAAAATACTTAGTATTATTACTATAAGAATAGGTATATAGGTAGCAAAAGGGGCCCTAAAACAGCCTGAATAATAGATATTAATAGGCTGATTAGTATCTTAATAAACGCTAATAAGTTTAAGCATAAGGGGATACTTTTCCTAGAATTAATTAATAGAGAAATCGTGAAATATGAATAATATTATCTCTAAGTTATAAATCCTACCCTCGTACAGTAAGGGGTAAGATATTCTAAAAGGTAGCTATAAAGCGGCTAATAATTAAGCTTACTAAGTAGAATCGCGATTAGATCACTATATAGTCCGTGCGCAATTTTTATATATCTATAGCTATAAAGCTAAGGATTATAACCATATATATATATAAGGTGATTAATATTATTAGAATTTATATAGACTTTTAAAGTATTTATTCCATAAAGGAAACATTCTTATAGTCATTTATTTATATTTTATAGTTATCAAAGTATTATTAAAGAAATCCTATATAGGTATATAACTATATATATTATAGTTATTTATTAAGGTTTATTTAACTTTTACAAGGTTATAATAGAAATTTTAAGATATACCTTCGGTATTCTTATACCCCCTATAAGGTATATTTTTATTTATATATAGCTTATTATTTATATATTATATTATATTATATGTTATATCACACTCTCTTTATAAGTTATTTACTCTAATATAAAAACTCTTAAAACCTAGTAGGAAAAATAAAGAGGAAATTCTTAGAGTATTATATAATAATTACTAGTAGAAAGACCTAAAAGCCTAACTCTCAGAGGTATAAAAGGAAAACTAGACCTTTATAATAGTATATAGTTCTTATAGTCTAATAATTTAGATCTATAATGCGGTTATTATCTAAGTTATTACTTATATTATTATTATTTATATTATTATTATTATTACCTATTATATTTAACAGGATATGGAATTTTATCTTACCTAAAGGCTTTATTAATATATCCGCAATATTATTACTAGACTATATATAAAAGAGGAAAGTCTCTTCTTCTATAACTAGATTTCTAATAAAATAGTATTTAATATTAATATGCTTAGCCTTATTATGAAATTTAGGATTCTTAACTAACTTCTAAGCTAAGATATTATCTATAAGTATTTTAGGCTTATAAGGCTATTATAACCTAATTTATTAAGTATAAAGTTATAGCTATTATATATATATAGAGCCTCTTTTAGTACATTAGATAAAGCTATATATTTAGCTTCGCAGCTTAATAAGGCTACTGTTTTTTATTTAGAAAAAGAGTAGTATATAATATTATATAAACCCTAAGTAAATATATAGGCTGAGGTTAATTTTCGATTATTAAGATCTCATACCTAATCTAAATCTATAAATCTAATTATATTATTATTATTAGGTATATCCTTACTATAGTTATTTATTGAACTATAGTAGGGAATTTATTTATATATCCCTATATTTTATTAAGAGCTAGAAAGTACTCTTTAGAGGGATTACTACTATAATAAGCATAAGTTATAACTACTAAAGTAATATCTAGCCTTGATTTTAAAGCTAGGTATAATAGGGCTCTTATCTCCTATTAATATTACAATATTTGCTCTTTAGTTATATAGTTATTATTCTTATATAACTTTAGGTTATTATCTATAGGGGTATAAGCCCTATGGACTTTAGTTTTATTATATTTATTAAGTATTTCTTCCATATACTTTAGTTATTTTATATATAAATATTTATTTATACGGTCTATTATTATTTTATTTCCTAGGAAGATACTAGGCTCCCCTAAGTATTAAAGTCTTAAATGCTTTTATAGGTTATTATATATATAATTAGAAGTATTATTATTATTAATAGCTAATAGCATATAATTAATATAATAAGCTAAAATAGCTTTATAGTCATCTTTATTTAATATAAATACTCCCTTATTATAGGGAGAGACTTCAAAGTTATACTAAAGTAGTATTAACCGTAGGTGTCTATAGTATAGGCGTGGGCTTTATTTTAAGCGATATAAGACTTTATTTAGCTTATATATCAAGCTGTTATCCGTTAGATTATTTCTATTATATATTAATTTATTAGTATTTCTATTATGCCTTCCTTTAGGAAGATTAATCTTTACCTTTTAGGAAGCTAGGCCTACCTATGAAAGAAAACCCTCTTACTATTATTAAACCCCTATATATTAAAAGCTTAAATCTAATTAAGTTTTTAAAGAGTTAAGCTAATTTATCCTAAGTCTAGATAAATATAGGTTTATATAGCTTAGTTTAGTTTATATTACTCTTATTAGCCCTTATGAGCTCTTATTAGCTCTTTATTAATAAGCCTTATATATATAATAGAGTTTTAGCTGGTAGCTAGTAAAAATAGGTATTTATTAATATATTTATACCTTTATTTTAAGATTAAATAAAGTTAGATATAACTAGACTTAGTAAACAAAACTTTAAAATATAATATAAAGTAGTTATAAACAATTATACTTAGTAATATAGTTATTAAGGATCGCTTTTAATCCTTAAAAGATCTCCTTATTTATCTTTTTTATAAGGTACTTATAGATTTTAAGTAGTATATAAGTAATTAAAATAAATAGCTACTCCTTAGTATAGTTTATAATATACTTACCTTTTACTTTTTATTATCTCTCTTAGTATATATAGCTCTAATAAGAGTAGGAGGTATATAAAAGACTATATATTAAGAAGAGAGTGTTATATAAAGAGTATACTATATTATTTACTTATCTAGTAATTATTCCTATTATAAATCCTCATACATAGATCCATTTCTTTAAGTATATATTAAGTACTTAGTAGTATATTTATACCCTTATTAAGGTTAAATAGAGTTAGCTATAACTAAACTTAATAAATAAAACCTTAGAATATAGCGCAAAGCTCTTATTATTAAGAGCTACCTTAAAGCTTTCTAGAACCTACTTACTTATCTTTTTTATAAAGTACTCATAGATTTTAAATAATATATAAGCTAGCCCTTATTATTAACTTAGAGCTTAAAGTTATTACTAGAGATATATAGCTTGGGTAGATTTAGCATATTAATACTATTGCTTTATAAAATACCTATAGATTCTAAGTAGTATATAAGCTATAAAAATAAAAAGCTATATATTATTATAACTTATAATATACCTACCTCCTATCTCTCTTTATCTCTCCTAGTATATATAGCTCTAATAAGAATAAGAGATATATAAAAAACTATATATTAAGAAGAGAGTATTATATAAACAGACTATAATACTATTTGCTTATTTAGTAATTATCCCTACTATATATCCTAATAAGAAGATCTATCTCTTTAAGTAAATAATAAATACTTATTAATATATTTATACCCTTATTATTATTAAATAGAGATAGCTATAACTAGACTTAGGAGATAAAACCTTAGAATATAGCGCGAGGCCCTTATTATTAAGGATTACTTTAAAGCTTTCTAAGACCTATTTACTTATCCTTTTTATAAAACACCTATAGATTTTAAGTAATATATAAGCTAGTTCTTATTATTAACTTAGAGCTTAAAGTTATTATTAGAGATATATAGCTTAAGTAGATTTAGCTTACTAATGCTATCTCTTTATAAGATACTTATGGCCTCTGGCCACTGCATAGTGATTTTACCTGCTTAAGTGCAACAGACCTTCTAACTCCGCGCCTCCTGATAATATATAGCCTTTAGTTACGTGATCCTTTCCTAACCATAGCCGCACTTATATATACCTATAGCCTCACGATCTTTAACTTTATATCGATAATAACGTGGTTTTTAATTATTCAAACTACGAAACTATCGACTTTTCCTCTCGCGCACCACCCACGCTGCTAATACCGCCTCTATTACCGCTTTATCCGCTAGTAGTCCTCTTATTCGATCGGGTTAGCTAACGCCTTCGTAGTAGCTATACCATTATTAGCAACGCTCTCTCTATATTAAAGCAGTTAGTATAAGCCGTACTTACTAATATTCCCCTAAGGGGCCTAGGCCGCCTCTACCTTAATAGTACGGAAGACCTGCTCGAAGAAGGGCTACTCTATAGGGTATATAATAACCCGCCTAGCTTCTATTACTAAGTCTACTTACTTAGCTATAATATAATAGCAAGTATCCCCTCTAGGGGTATTAATAAGAGCCCTCTTAAGGGCTATATTAATAATACGCTCTCTATATATAACGGAGTAGTTAAAGAAGGAGCGGGTTTTATTAATCATATTAATACTAAACTCTCTAGTAAGCTCTTATATATTATTAGTATTAAAGGGTATACCTCGCGCAGGCTTAGCGTTTTTATATACGGGGTCTAGTGCTAATATAGTTAAGGGATAAGGAAGAGGGAGAGGTATAAGGCCCTGCTCGTAGTAATAGAGCTTCTTATACTTCTAGCTATAAGAACCTCTTAGGAAAGACCTCTTTAGTTAAGGAGTTACCTCTTATATAGTAGTATTTACTTTTAATACCTTACTAGAAGGTTAACTTTTTAGGTTAAGAAGTTATCTTATATAGTAGCTTTTGTAGCACCTTACTAGAAGGTTTAGCAAGGGCGTTTCTAGGCTATAAGAGCCTTAGTAGCCCGTTTAGCTCTAATATAATTAGCCCCGGTGCGGCGCGCGTCTAACTTTATAATATTTAGAGGGTTTACTTATAAGTAGTAGGAACGTATAGGGTTCCTATATTATTTTCCTTAACTAGTAGAGGGTATAGGTTAAAATACCTATATAGTATTTCCCGAATTATACCTGCGAACTAGGTGAATTTATTATAGTCTTTTTGCAAAGGGGCTGCGGCGTAATTCCGAGCTTAATAAGATACTTATATATTCTAAGTAATATATAAGCTATAAAAATAAAAAGCTACTTATTAATATTGCCTATAGTATACTTACCTCTTATCTCTCTTTATCTCTCTTTATCTCTCTTAGTATATATAGCTCTAATAAGAGCGGGAGGTATATAAAAAACTATATATTAAAAAGAGAGTATTATATAAAGAGATTACTATATTATTTACTTATCTAGTAATTATCCCTATTATATATCTTAATAAGAAAGTCTATTCCTTTAAGTAAATAATAAATACTTACTAATATATTTATACCCTTATTACTATTAAATAGAGATAGTTATAACTAAACCTTAGAGATAAAACCTTAGAATATAGCGCGAGGCCCTTATTCTTAAGAACTACTTTTAAGCTTTTTAAGACTTACTTACTTATCTTCTTTATAAAGTATTTATAGATTTAAGTAATATATAAGCTAGCCCTTATTATTAAGTTAGACTTTAAAGTTATCCCTAGAGATATATAGCTTAAGTAGATATAGCTTACTAATAGTATCTCTTTATAAGGTACTTATAGATTCTAAGTAATATATAAGCTGTAAAAATAAAAAGCTACTAATTAGTATAGCTTATAATATACCTATCTCCTATTCCTCTTTATCTCCCTTAGAATATATAGCTCTAATAAGAGCATGAGGTATATTAAAAACTATATATTAAGAAGAGAGTATTATATAAAGAGATTATAATACTATTCGCTTATCTAATAATTATCCCTATTATAAATCCTATAAGAAAGTCTATTTCTTTAAATATAGCTTACTAGTACTACTTCTTTATAAAGCACCTATAGATTCTAAGTAATATATAAGCTATAAAAATTAAACGCTATTTATTAGTATAGCTTATAGTATACTTACCTCCTATCCCTTATTATCTCTATTAGTATATATACCTCTAATAAGTATAGGAGCTAATAGCTAGTAGGAATAGGTATTTATTAGTATACTTATACCCTTATTAAGGTTAGAAAGAGTTAGCTACTACTAGACTTAGTAAATAAAACTTTAAAATATAATATTAGGTAGTTATTAAGAACTACTTTTAGCTAGGTAGTTATTAAGGATTACTTTTAATCTTCAAAGGATCTCCTTATTTATCTTCTTATAGGATACCTATAGATTTTAAGTAGTATATAAGCTATAAAATCAAATAACTACTTTTTAGTATAGCTTATAATATACTTACCTCCTATCCATTAATATCTCTATTAGTATATATACCTCTCATAGGAGCGGGAGGTATATAAAAAATAATATATTAAGAGGAGACTACTATATAAGGAGATTACTATACTATTTACTTATATTAAATACTAGATATTATAATTAATGTTTTATTAGAAGAGCTAATAGCTAGCGCTCCTTAGTATAGAGATTAGAATATATAGTATTACTAATTGGATTTATTCTAATTATAGCGTAACCTTGCTAACGGAAGTATTCTCCTTAGAGCTAGCCATGGCTCGCGCTCCCTAGTATAAGCCAGTAGGTATCCTTATATATAGATACTTATTAATATCTGCGGGGGTAAAAGCAGTAGTAACATTAAACTACTTTAATGTATAGTAATATTTTATAGTAAACATTAATATAAATCTATAGCTTTTAGGCCTATAAGTAGTACTAAAAGTCTTAAGGTAATCTATACTAACGTGTTAGTTAAAACCTTGAACTACTTAACGGGCTTTATATTTTATATCATTATTATTATTTTTATTATTATTATTAGTATATCTTATTTTATAAACCCAGCGGCCCCCCAGGAGATAGACTCCCCTAGGTTTAGGTATAATATTCTAAGTATCATTATCTTTAAGTTATTTTATCTCTATAAGCATAGCTTAAATCTAATTGTCTATATATAGAGAGTAGATTACTTGCTTATAGGTTGCTAGCTTATTAAGAGTAGTAGCTGCTAATATATAAGAAGCTTTCTTTATAGTTATATTATTACTATTTATAATATTAATAGCTTTAGCGTTATTATTATTATTACTATTATTATTATTTTTATAGTTTAGATATTCCCTTAAGACTAGAATATCTTAAAGGGTAAAATATATACTTTCTTCATATTTAACCTAATTATATTGTTTTTTAGCTTCTTCTATTATAGAGGGGAGTTATATTATTAACTTGGAATTATTTCTACTATTATTATTATTAATAGTAGTACTCTCCGAATTACTACCCGAAGCGTGTTTAGATAGCAATTTATGGTTATCCTCTCGAACGTGGGATAACTAGTTATTACTAGTATTATTATTGGTTATATTATTATCGTTATTGTTATTATTATTGTTCTTATTTATATCCTGAATTGTATTATTATTATTATTGATACTAGCCTTAGTAGTTAGATTCGGTAAAGAGTTATCACTAGGATATAGGGGAGACATCTTAGTATAATTATTATTATTATTGCTACTTTTAGTAGTACCATGATCAAATTAGGATTTAATATATATAAGTAACTCTTTCTATTGAGTAATAAAGGTGTTCTCTAGTATAATAACGTCTCTTAACTATTATACCTTCTTATTATTAAAATTATAGACCTTATACCTATTAGAGCTATAACTAAAAATAGCTCCCTTTAAAGCTCTAGAGTTAAGCTTCTTTATTAACGGATTATAATTTTTATAGTAGTATAAACTACCCTATACCCTTTAAGTTCGGAATTACGCCGCAGCCCCTTCGCAAAAAGACTATAATAAATTCACCTAGTTCGCAAGTATAATTCGGGAAATACTATATAGGTATTTTAACCTATACCCTCTACTAGTTAAGGAAAATAATATAAGAACCCTATATATTCCTATTACGTATAAGTAAACCCTCTAAATATTACTATATAAAGTCGGATGCGCGCTATACTAGGGCTAATTATATTAGAGCTAAATAGGCTACTAAGGCTCTTATAGCCTTGAAAAGCTACTATATGAGATAACTCCTTAACCTTAAAGGTTAACCTTCTAGTAAGGTACTAAAGGTGCTACGAATGCTATTATATAAGAGGTAACTCCTTAACTAGAGAGGTCTTTCCTAAGAGGTTCTTATAGCTAGAAGTATAAGAAGCTCTGCTATTATAAGCAGGGCCTTATACCTCTCCCTTATCCTTATCCTTTTATAATAAATCCTTAACTATATTAGTACTAGACCCTATATATAAATATACTAAGCCTAAGCAAGGCACGCCTTTTAGTATAAATAATATAGAGGGGATTACTAGAGAGTTTAGCCTTAATATAATTAATAAAGCCCGCTCCTTTATTAACTACTCTACTATATATAGAGAGCATATTATTAGTATAGCCCTTAAGAGGGCTTACCTTAAAACCCTTATAGGGGACTCTATAAGGTATAATAGTATTAGAGCTAAATAAATAAACTTAGTAGTAGAAGTTTAGTAGGTTATTATATACCCTATAGAGTAGCCCTTCTTTAAGTAAGTCCTCTATATTACTAAGGTAGAGGCAGCCTAGGCAGCCTAGGCCTATTAGGGCTTATTAGTAAGTATAGCTTACGCTAAATAGAGAGAGCGTTGCTAACAACGGCATAGCTATAAAGGCGTTAGCTAACCCGATTAAACAAGAGGACTACTAGCAGACAAAGCGGTAATAGAGGCGGTATTTAATAGCAGCGCGGGTAATGCGCGAGAGGAAAAGTCAATAGTTTCGTAGTTTAAATAATTAAAAACCACGTTATTATCGATATAAAGTTAAAGATCGTGAGGCTATTAACAGGTATATATAAGTATAGCTATAGTTAGGAAAGGATCACGTGACTAAAGGCTATATATTATCAGGAGGCGCGGAGTTAGAAGGTCTATTGCACTTGAGTAGGTAAAATCACTATGCAGTAGCCAGAGGCCACCCTATACCCTTATATTATTTATATTAGGCTTTTGTTTACTTTTTAACTTAAAAGGAGTCTTATATTTAATAGCTTTATATAGGGATCTACTATATAGATATATAGAAGCAAGGACTGCTTTACCCTATAGGTTTAAGGTTAGACTAGGGTTATATACAATAGCCCTAGTTTTATTAATAATAGTGCGTATAATACGCTCTATTAATCCGTTTGGTTTATAGGTATATAGAGGTCTAATATTATAGATAATACCACTATTTATATATATAGTTTTAATACGTTTATTAGTGAATTCTAATCCACTATCCGTATTGAATTCTCTTATATGCCTATTATTATTATTATTATCAACTTCAGCCTTAAATCCATTAAAGGCTTTAGTAATAGACTCTATAGTCTTATATCTTAGTAATAGTTTTGCCCACGTAAACCGGGTATATTCATAAATAAATATTATAAACTAACTATAGTAATTCTAAGCCTTAGGACCTATAGGTCCATAAAGATCTAAAGTTATATAATCTAGATAATCCAGACCTTTATTATATATTGATTTTTCATTAACCTTAGTAGTAAACTTACCCTTAAGGCAGGCTCCACAAGGTGCAAGATTTATTATATTCATAGCCTTATTATTATTTATAAAGCTATTATTCATTTCAGTATTATCTAAAAGACTTTTAAGATATTTATAGTTTATATAACCTAGACGGTTATACTATAGTTTAGATAGATCTTTGTTATTATTATTAGTTATAGATTGAGTATAGAGTAGGTTATTATAGTTATTATTCCTCTTTAAGGGGGCTTTATAACCCTAGTTCAAGGGCACTTTAAAGAGATCGAGGTTATTAAGCATATAGCCTATAGCTATAATACGATCTTTATATATATCATGTAGTCTAGGTTTCTACCATATAATAGAGGCTACACCTATATTATCGAGACGACTTTAACTCCGTAAATTAATACCTAGTTTACGTATATAATAGACGTCTTTTAATATTATCTTATTATTATTAGGATAAATATCCAAATCTCCTTTTATGGAAGAAGTAAGCTAATTCGTTTTGCCCTACTTTATAGAGGTATTTATATACTTTTTATTATATAAAGGAGTATGACTTTTACCTATATATACAGTAGTAGCAGTATGGATATAAAATATAGGATTAATACAGTTATAACGCCTTAATCCTAAGTCCTTTTCCTTAGTTAAAATACTCTATTAGATTAAAATACCGAAGGTTATATTATTATTATAAGGATTATTTTAGGATATATTTACGTTTTCAAATTCTTACTCTCTATTAGAGTCGTTAAGATTTATAGGATTCTCGTTTTAATTAATAAGTTAATCTATAGATATATAGTGGCTTATTAAAGTATTATCTTTATCTTCTACTTCTTCTATAACCCTTAAGGTAGTTATATTAACTCCCTTAATAGTAGTGGAGGTAGAAGGTTTTCATTTTTATTATTCTTATTATTAGAATTATTCTATTATATTAGGGTCTTTTTAAGGTATAGAAAGGCATAGTTATCCTTAGTATAGCTAGTCTTCTTATAATTTCCATAATATAGACCTTTTTATTTTATTTAAGGCTTCTTAGTAATCTTATTTCGATTTTTTTATTATTATTAGTAGTAAAATTTACCACTTTACCCTTATGCCTTAATTTATTTAATAAGTTAGAGAATAGACTATTAAGGGTATAGGTATTCTTATTAGCCCTAAGACCTTAAGTAATAGTAGTTATAAAACTATTATACTCTTTGTCTGGGCTATTTAATATATATAGTATAACTACCTAGTTAGTTAATTTAAGCTTATTATATACTAGGTTATCTATAAGTTCCTTTATTTTATTTATATATTCTTCTATAGAGTTAAAATTACTTAAAGTCGTATTATAACTCTTTATAAGTTAGGAACTTATTAGTAAACCCTATAGGCTTATATAGGTCTTTAAGATATTTCAAAGCCTCGTAGGCTATTATATTATCTTTTATAACCCTTAAGGGCCTATTATTATAGAATAGCTATATATAGCTTAGAGCCTTATTATTTAGATTAATATTATCATTATTTATAGGCTTAGATAAGTCTATAGTTATATCTTTACTAATAAGTAAGGCCTTAACATGTATAGACTAGACTTTATAGTTATTAGATCTAGAAAGCTTAGGAAGCTATACTTTTAAATTAGATATTATAATAACTTTAGGAGTATAATATATAAGCTCTAATAAAGTATATAATTTATAATAGTAAGATAAGAGAGTTATATAGCTTAGTAGTGGGATAGTATAAGACAGACTTGGCTGCGCAACTTTTGGAAAACTCCCTTAGCGCACGGACCCGTTGCAGGAAGACTATAGAGTAGAGCATAGAGGAGAGGAGCGTAGCGGACTTTAGTATTACATATAGATATTATTATAATTAGTACCTTAATAATCCTATACCTCGTTTTTTAGTAATTTCTTAGCGAATTAGCACCTAATTTAGATTATCTCTTTTAATTAGATCTATAAATTATTCTATATATCTTTTAAGCCTATTCTTAATATTCTTACCTATTTATAAATAGAGCTATATTATTTATTATCTTTCTAGTTCTTATTAGTTCTAGCCCTTTCTAATAATACCTAGAGGCGGATTCTTTTGCTCTTTTTAATAGCCTTTATAGGCTTCTTAGAGAGTTAGGTACCTTCGCTACGTCCGTACGTCTCTACTATTAATATATATATATATATATATATAATTAATCTACTTCGAATATAATAATAACTTAAGAAATTTATAAGTAATAAATAATAACGATCTAAATAATAATAAAAGCGTAGTTTAAAGAGAGGATAATATTTATAAACCTACCTCAGTTCTAAGGGAAAGGTAATAGCTATGCTTTCTTATAGAATTAAGGTAGGAACGACGTAGACCCTAAAATCCTCCCTTTCTCTCTTTTTTATACTATTAGTAGGTTCTAGCGAGCATTGAGCTCGGAATTACGCCGCAGCCCCTTCGCAAAAAGACTATAACAAATTCACCTAGTTCGCAGGTATAATTCGGGAAACACTATATAGGTATTTTGACCTATTGAGCTCGGAATTACGCCGTAGCCCCTTCGCAAAAAGACTATAACAAATTCACCTAGTTCGCAGGTATAATTCAGGAAACACTATATAGGTATTTTAACCTATACTCTCTACTAGTTAAGGAAAATAATATAGGAACTCTATATATTCCTACTACTTATAAGTAAACCCTCGTATAAAGTCGGACGCGCGCCGCACTAGGGCTAATTATATTAGAGCTAAATAGGCTACTAAGGCTCTCATAGCAACGCCCTCGCTAAACCTTCAAGTAAGGTGCTATAAAAGCTACTATAGTTCTAGCGAGCATATTCCTTTCCTTACCCCCTTATATATTATTATAACTACTATTATTTAACTAGTAAGTTATAGCTAATATAGCTAAGATAGCTATTAAGCTCGGAATTACGCCGCAGCCCCTTCGCAAAAAGACTATAATAAATTCACCTAGTTCGCAGGTATAATTCGGGAAATACTATATAGGTATTTTAACCTATACCCTCTACTAGTTAAGGAAAATAATATAGGAACTCTATATATTCCTACTACTTATAAGTAAACCCTCGTATAAAGTCGGACGCGCGCCGCACTAGGGCTAATTATATTAGAGCTAAACAGGCTACTAAGGCTCTCATAGCAACGCCCTCGCTAAACCTTCTAGTAAGGTGCTATAAAAGCTACTATAGTTCTAGCGAGCATATTCCTTTCCTTACCCCCTTATATATTATTATAACTACTATTATTTAACTAGTAAGTTATAGCTAATATAGCTAAGATAGCTATTAAGCTCGGAATTACGCCGCAGCCCCTTTGCAAAAAGACTATAATAAATTTACCTAGTTTATAGGTATAATTCGGGAAATACTATATAGGTATTTTAACCTATACCCTCTATTAGTCAAGGAAAATAATATAAGAACCTTATATATTCCTATAACTTATAAGTAAACCCTCGTATAAAGTTAGACGCACGCCGCACTAGGGCTAATTATATTAGAGCTAAATAGGCTACTAAGGCTCTTATAGCAACGCCCTTGCTAAACCTTCTAATAAGGTGCTATAAAAGCTACTATATAAGATAACTCCTTAACCTAAAAGGTTAACCTTTTAGTAAGGTGCTATAAATACTATTATATAAGAGGTAACTCCTTAACTAAAGAGGTCTTTCCTAATAGGTTCTTATAGCTAGAAGTATAAGAAGCTCTACTATAAGTAGGGCTTTATATCTCTCCCTCTTCCTTATCCTTATCCCTATAACTTATAATAAATCCTTAATTATATTAATACTAAACCCTATATATAAATATACTAAGCCTAAGCGAGGTATACCCTTTAGTATAAATAATATAAAGGTAGTTACTAGAGAGTTTAGCCTTAATATAATTAATAAAACCCGCTCCTTTATTAACTACTCTACTATATATAGAGAGCGTATTATTAGTATAACCCTTAAGAGGGCTTATCTTAATACCCCTATAGGGGTTTCTATAAGGCGCGATAGTATTAAGGCTAAGTAAGTAAACTTAGTAGTAGAAGTTTAGTAGGTTATTATATACCCTATAGAGTAGCCCTTCTTTAAGCAGGTCCTCTATATTACTAAGGTAGAGGTAGCCTAGGTAGCCTAGGCGAACGTTAGTAAGTATAGCTTATACTAACTATAATATAGAGAGAGCGTTACTAATAACAGTATAGTAAAGATAGTAATAACTTCTAGCGGACGAAGCGGTAATAGAGGTAGTATTAGCAGCATAGGTAGTACGCGAGAGGAAAAGTCGATAGTTTTATAGTTTAAATAATCAAAAACCACGTTATTATTAATATAAAGTTAAAGATCGTAAGGCTATCTAGTAGGGTACGTATAAGTATAGCTATAGTTAGGAGAGGATCACGTGACCGAAGGCTATATATTGTTAGGAGGCGCGGAGTTAGAAGGTCTATTGCACTTAAGCAGGTAAAATCACTATGCAGTGGCCAGAGGCCGCTAAGATAGCTATATATAATACTAATATAGAGATTAGTAGTCTTATTAAGCTAATAAGTATAGCGAGATTAACTAGATTAGTAACTAGAGACTAATAAACCCCTTGAGTTCGGAATTACGCCGCAGCCCCTTCGCAAAAAGACTATAATAAATTTACCTAGTTTATAAGTATAATTTAGGAAATATTATATAGGTATTTTAACCTATACCCTCTACTAGTTAAGGAAAATAATATAGGAACCCTATATATTCCTAGTACTTATAAGTAAACCCTCATATAAAGTCGGATGCGCGCCGCACTAGGGCTAATTATATCGGAGCTAAACAGGCTACTAAGGCTCTCGTAGCAAAGCTACCATACGAGATAACTCCTTAACCTAAAAGGTGGACCTTCCAGCAAGGTGCTGCGAACGCTACTATACGAGAGGTGACTCCTTACTAATAAACCCCTTACTATTATAGCCCTAAGTACTAAGAGCAACGTACTAACTTTTAAGAGATACTAATATAGTAAAGCTACGAATTCTTTTAAAATAAGAGCGTTATTAGGAAAACCCTTCTATATTAAGTAATAAGACTTAAAGTAGATCTATAATAGCCTAGAGTAATTAGATCGAGGTCGCTAGACCTTTCTTATATTTATTTAGTTATTTAGTTTATACTATTTCCTTTTTCGTTTTATTTAAAGAAAGTTATAACTACTTACTTTATCTTTTTATTTAAAAGATATTATAATAATAACTTTATTTTATTAACTAGAAGACTCTATTACTTTAATTATATAATATTAACTTTTATATTTATAGACCTATAAGTATTATATCTTCTTCTTCCTTAGCTAACTTAGATACTAGATCTTCTTCTAATAAGGGGAAATAGCCTAAAGAGAGATTCGCAGGAGCTTTATTTAGTAAGATATAACCTTATACTATAGGATAGCTAGCCTCTAATAATAATATAGATAGGTCTGCGAATCCTACCTCTAGGATAGGAATAATACCCTTAAGCACTCTATATTCCCCTAAAGAAAGTTATATTAATTAGGATATTATAGCCCTTACTAATATCCTTATAAGACGCCCTATTATTATAGTAATAACTCCCTATTTAACTAGAGCGCCTAAGTTTATTAATACTAATATCTCTAACTTTATTACTAACTATAAAAGCTTTTTAAAGCTTTATTATAAGACTAATAATAATATAAAGAACGAGGTCTATATATATAGCTCTAGCGACTATTAAGATATAATAAAATCTTATATTAGTAAGGCTAAGACTTAGAAGTAAGCTAAGGAGAAACTTCTATACTAGTTTAGATTTATAGACTTAAAGTCTTATTAGGACCCTAATAAGGACCTTTAGAACCTAGTTATAAGATCTTTAATCGAGGATAATAACCCTTCCTAGGTTATAGCGTTAATTACTACTATTTAATAGCTTTAATAGAGAGCTATCTAATATAGAGACCTAGAACCTATAAATATTAAGCTTTTTTATATTACTTATTACTACTTTTTAAAGAGAGCTATAAGAGCTATAGCCTAAAGTCTTAGCTACTAGCTTACTAAGGTTTTCTTAAAGTAGTAAGTTATAATAGAAGACGCCCTAATTAAATAATTTACTACCCGCTAGGAACCTTAGTAGTTATCTAGCCTTATTAAGCTTAAACTAATAATAACGCTTTAAGTCCTTATAAAGATAATTCTAATAAGATAGAGGGCTAAAGCTAAGGAACCCTCTATAGCCTAGACTACTAGGTTAATTATTAACTCTCTTATAGAGAACTTTAGGACCCTAAATATTAATAGGGCTAATTATAAGATAGATATCTTAACCCTTATTAAGAGAGTTACTAGCTAAGGAGATAATACTTTTAATCTAAATATTATAGAAGTTACTAAACTTTATAAATAATAATCTTAGGACTATTTATAGACTTAATATTAATAATAATAATACTTTTACTTATAAGCTAGATATAGGGACTACTAAGGAGGATACTAGTAATACTAGGGATTTAGAAGAAGTAGAGTAAGAGGAGGCTATAGAGGCTTCTAGTAAAATAGACTACTATAGTATATACCTTTCTAAGCTATAAGGGCCTACTAGTTTTATAGCGCTATTAACTATAGTATTATTAGCTATATTAAGTATCTCGAGGCTAGCTAGAATAGGGTCTACTACTATATATCACCCTACTACTTTATTAATACCCTAGATATAAGCACTAAGGTTAAGATAGGTATTATTAATAAAAGCTATACCTATAAATTAACTAATAGCTAGACGATTTTAAAGTATATCCTAATTAACGAGGATACCTTTATATATTATATAATTACTATAAGTAAGTTAATAGAAAAGTAGTAGCTAGAGCTTCTAGAGGAGGTTAGAAGAGTTATTAGTTATAATAAGATATACCCTAAACTATCTATTAGCTTTATAAATTTATTAAAAGATACTATATCATTATATAACTTTTTAGATATAATATTCTTTAGCTTTAAGCTAAAGAACTAGTATATTAACCTAGTAGATAATATTACTACTATAGAAAGAGGGAAAGCTAGAGGTTATTATATAAAACCTTATAATACTTTTTATCGCTAGGCTCCCTAGATAGTAGACCTACTTATAATTCAAGACCCTCTTATTTAAATTACCTAAAGAGTTATAGAGCTACTAGATAATAAGGAAGAAGCTAAAGATATTATACTACTAGACGCCCCTAAAGAATAAGTTAAGCAGTAGAAATAGGATAAATAAGATAAGCCTCGGATTTAATATAGTAATTTATAAACTAGTTATACTCTTACCCTTAAGCTATATAGTAAAAGAGTAAATAGGAAGGTAGCTATCTCTATAGCCTTCTTTTATTAGAACTAGTATAATTAGAATAGAATAGTTTATAATATTACTAAAGCTATAATTACTAAGTATAAGGATAGATATAACTTAAAGGTATAAGAGGTCTTTCTTCCTATTAATATTATACTTCTAGATTAATTTAATAAAATAGGAGCTAGTAATAATAAGCTATAGGAATAGATAGATTAATAGAATAATAATAGGAACTATTTAAAAGGCTAAGTAACTTTAGCTACTATCTCTATAGACTTACCTAAGGATTTATAAAGTAAGGTAATTTAATTTAACTACTATATAATTAATTCTATCTTTAAAATAGGCGCTATAATAGAAGATTAGGGCTGCTAAGTCCGCTTGCTTAGCCGCAATGCAATAGCGAGTATCCCCTCTAGGGGTATTAATAAGAGCCCTCTTAAGGGCTATGCTAACGATACGCTCTCTATATATAACGGAGTAGTTAAAGAAGGAGCGGGTTTTATTAATTATATTAATACTAAACTCTCTAGTAAGCTCTCGCGCGTTATTAGTATTAAAGGGCGTGCCTCGCGCGGGCTTAGCGTTTTTATATACGGGGTCTAGTACTAATATAGTTAAGGATTTATTATAGGTTAGATAAGGAAGAGGGAGAGGCATAAGGCCCTGCTTGCAAAGCTTCTTATGCTTCTAGCTATAAGAACCTCCTAGGAAAGACCTCTTTAGTTAAGGAGTTACCTCTTATATAATAGTATTTACTTTTAGCACCTTACTAAAAGGTCGACCTTTTAGGTTAAGAAGTTATCTTATATAGTAGCTTTCGCAGCACCTTGCTAGAAGGTTTAGCGAGGGCGTTTCTAGGCTATAAGAGCCTTAGTAGCCCGTTTAGCTCCGATATAATTAGCCCCGGTATAGCGCACGTCTAACTCTATATAGTAATATTTAGAGGGTTTGCTTGCGAGTAGTAGGAATATATAGGGTTCCTATATTATTTTCCTTAACTAGTAGAGGGTATAGGTTAAAATACCTATATAGTATTTCTCGAATTATACCTACGAACTAGGTAAATTTATTATAGTCTTTTTGCGAAGGGGCTGCAGCGTAATTCCGAGCTTAATAGAAGATTAGGATTTAGTATTACTTCTATTACTAAGACGTATTACTATCCTAGACTTTATTATAGCTTACTAGTAGATTACTATTACCCTTTATAGCCCTATAAATATATTAATTAGGGGGATTATTAATAGTAGCTCTATAATTAACCTTATTAGTAAAAGTTATATTAAGTACCTAGGCTTATAGAGTAATATAGTTAAAATAAATATAGGGATCCGCGGGATTACTAATAGAGAGTAGAGGACCTAATTTATAAGTATAATTATAAACGACGTTTATATTAGTAGTAATTAGATTTAAGATATTAGCTTTTTTATTTTCCCTAAAAACGCTTATAATAAGGACCTAGTACTAGGAGCTCCCTTTATCTTAAAGACTTAAATAATTCTAGATTATATATAGAACTAGATTATTAGAGTCCTTTTATCTAGGAATATTAAGATTAATATCCTACTATCGTTCTATATAAGAGACTTAATTACTTATTTCCTAGAAATTATTACTAAGATAGACTACTTTATTTCTTCTTAGTATTAATATACCCTCTTATCTCCTATAGAGGAGGAGAAATAGAGGCTATTACTAATAAACCTAATATAATAATAAGCTTAGACTTTATAAGAGATAATTAGTAAGTTAATAATACTAAGAATTAGGAAGAGCTAGATATAACGCTAGGGAGTATAAGGATATACTAGGATATTAAAGCGATTTAATAAGCTTTTAAAAGCTCTTATAACCTACTAGATAAGGGTAAGTAATAATTAGACTTAGATAAGGAAGTTATTACTATTTTTAAAGAGTTTAAATTAACTTTTAATAAAATCCTAGAGATTATAATCTATAATAAAATTACCCCTAAGCTTAATAAGATCTATAAAGCGATTATAAGTATAGGGTATATAGTAGGATATAATAGCTATAGTATTAATTATTATTACTATATTTATAGACCTAAGAAAAGAATATCGAAGAAGAAAGTGCCTAGGAGGAAGCATAAGTTAGTATATTAAAAAGGTATCGAAGTTATTATAGCTATAGATACTACTTTTTCCTATAGTAATTATAAACCTATACTAATAACGCCTATATTACTAATAGAAGATATTAATATAATATATAAGATAAAAGATAAGAAAATTTAACCTATTAATAACGCTATATTAAATATTTCAACCCTAAATAGAGACCTAGAGTAGAAGTTAAAGGTATAAGTAAAAGCTAAGAAAAATATAATATTAGATCCTAGTGCCCTATTTATAGACCTAGTTATACTAAAGTTTTTAACTATGAAATAAGGAATAAGGCTTATAAGAGCTTAATAAGAAGCTATCCTAAAGACTATTAATTACCTATAGCCTAAAGAAAAGAAGCTCCTTTTAGCTATTCTTACTATAAGAGAGAAGGCTTTAGCCTAGGAATTTAAGTATTATAGCTCTATATACCCTTCTATTATACCTCTATAAATAATTTAAATAATACTATATAAGGTATAATAAGCAAAAGGAATCCTAATATTAAGAAGACTAGAGTAGGATATTATTATAATTCTAAAGGATAGATTAAAGAAGGGAATCCTTAAGCAAAGTTATATAGCTTATTATAATCTATTCTTCTTTATATAAAAGAAAGATAGTAAGATAAGGCTTATTAGCTTAATAACTAAGATAAATATAGTTATAATATAAGACGTAGCACTACCCCCTTTAGTAGACGACTTTTTAGAAGACTTCGCTATATATTAACTATTATTACTACTAGACTTCTTCTTAGGATATAACTAAGTCCCCTTAGACCCTATAAGTAGATACTTAATAACGTTTATATTACCTATTAGACTACTATAGATATATATATTACCTTAAGGAGTAATAAACTTAGTTACTTAGTGTATATAGGTTATAATTAGAATCCTATATCACCTTATCCCTAGCTACTATAAAGCCTTCCTTAACGATATTACTATTAAAGAACTAACTTTATAATATAATAAAAAAGAGATTAAGTCTTACCTAGGGATTTATAGATTTATTTTAAAATACTTATAGAATATTAATAAGGTCCTAGTTAATTTAGAGCTAGTAGAGTATATAGTAGTAGTAGTTAAGTTATAATAGCCCTAGGAAGTATTAATAATTATTAGCTATATTTATAATATTAATAGGCGTTATCTAGAGGAAGCGAAGATAGTTAAGATCTATAAATAGGCTACTTATACTAATTTAATAGAGTTAAGGGCTTTCCTTAGGATTATGATATTCTATAGATCCTAGGTAAAGGACTACTTTACTATTATAAAGCTACTTACTAACTTACTTAAGAAGGATACCTTATTTAACTAGGAGGAGAAATAATAAATAGCTATAAATATATTAAAAGTAATACTTATAAGGTCCCTAATCCTTATTACTATAGACTATAGCCCTAAAGGAGGAGATATTTACCTTATAGTTAATATTAGTAATATAGGATAGGGCGGAGTCCTAGGATAATTTATTAATAACTAGCGTATAGTCTCTCGCTTTAAGAGTAGTACTTAGTTAGAATTAGAGCTATTATATAATACTAGGAAGAAGGAATTATATAGTATTCTAAAGGCTTTAAAGAGGGTATATAACTATTTATATAAATAATACTTTATCCTAGAGATAGATACTTAGACGTTAGTTATATAACTTAATAGAGTAGCTATAAACCTCTTAGGAGCTCTTATTATTCGCTAGATTATATAGATTTAAATATTTAACTTTAAAGTATAATATATCTATAGTATTTAGAATATAATAGTAGATAGCTTATTATAAAAACCCTAGGGCTAGGGACCTTCTAATATTATTAATAAGGAAGCTAAGGGTAAGATTAACTCTTAGATTAATTTATAGATTTTCTTTATAGATATAGAAGCTAGTTCTTTCTTTAATTAAGCTTAATATTATAATAATAAGTAATATATAGAGGAGGTCCTAGTAGGAAATATAGAGGTTATTAGTAATATAATAAATATCCTAGATATACTTCTTAATAATTTATAGATCTATTTAATATATTCTTAATAAATTACTTATTATTTAATAATATAGAGACGCCCTCTAGGAATTTAACTAGTAAGGTATTATAACTTTAAGACTAGAGCGTTAGATTATTATATTTAAAACTACTTACTTTTTACTAAATTAATAAATTAAAAGCTAATATTATAACGAGTTATTAATAATCCTAAGTAGTAGAAGAAGCTGATTCTAAAAGCTTATAGAGAGAGTAGTTATTAAGGTAAGTAAGCTATAGCTAGAAGACTATCTAATTACTATATCTAGGCTAGTATATATATAGAGATTAGTAAATCCTTAAAATATTACCCTAATTATTAAAAGAGGAGAGCTTAATATATAGATAATATAAGGACCTATAGCTCCTTAAAAAGACTACTCTTTATTAAGATCTTATTAAATATATAGAGAGTAAGTAAGTAGTACCTTATAGAGGTAATAGATCTATTAATAGGATAGTATAAAGCTTACTAGCTTAAGAGAGTAACTTTAATAGAGATTACTAAGTTTATTTAGGAAGAGATTATTTACTACTATAGATTATATAGCGAACTCATTATTAATAGAAGGCTAGAAAATAAGGATATTATTTTTAAATTTAATAAGAAATATAGTATAAAGAGGAAAGTAATATCTATATATAACCTAAGGGCTAATAGAGTAATTAAGACTAGGTATTAGCTAATTACTTATATATTATTAATATAAACTAGAGGATAGAGGGATATTAACCCTTAACTATACCTTCTTATTACCCTATTTATAAACCGATTAAGCGTTTATATTTTAATTAGCTTTAGCCCTTTTTATCTATTATACGGGTTTAAGCCTATTACTTCTATTAAGACCCTAACGCTAACTTAGAGGGTTCTTAATTAGGATTTAGTAATAATAAAAGAAGAGGAGGTTTAAATATATCTATAAGCCTTCTTATAACTTAATAAGGATAGAAAATAAGCTAAAAAGATAATTAATAGTTAATATAGAAAAATTATAGAATATTATAATAATTAATATAAGAGGATTATAAGGAAGGAGAGGCTAGAGGTAGGTAATTTAATACTAGTATTTACTATTAAGGGTTTTATTAGTAAGTTATTTATTAAAAAGCTTAACTACTAATAGTAAAGCCCCTTCTATATCCTTTTATAAGCTCTAAATACTTTATTATATTAATTAGTAATATTAGTAAGCAATAAGGTTACTAGAAAGACGTTTAGTAGGAATTAACTTTATAAATTTATTTAAGCTCCTAAAGGGTATTAGGAACTAAGTAATTTAGATATTTATAGATCTAATTTAGAAAGAAACCTAGTAAAAGTCTTCCTAGCGCTAATAAATAAAATATATAATAATTATATACCTAAGGAAG
Source organism: Colletotrichum ledebouriae (assembly GCA_036785755.1). Lineage (NCBI taxonomy): Eukaryota > Fungi > Ascomycota > Sordariomycetes > Glomerellales > Glomerellaceae > Colletotrichum > Colletotrichum ledebouriae. The sequence goes on from JAVHLU010000400.1 coordinate 61,727, forward strand.
AGGAAGAGGAACTTATAATACTTAGGGAAAGTAATTAAGAGAAAGAGGAGGATTTATTATAATTAGTAGTATAATTAAAATAATATTTAAAGGATTTAGAAAAAGTAATTAAAGCTTTAAAAGCTAGATAATAATTAGTTATTAAGATTCCTAAGATAATAAAGAAGAAAGAGAAGGAGTATATTAAGATAGAGGATCTAGGGGATATATAAGGTTTCTTTTATTATAACTTATTTTAATTAATAATTTATAAACCTATTCTTATTTTCCCTTCTTTTTATCTCTTAGTTTAAAAGTTTAAGATTTTAGAGATAATATTCCTAAACTTTAGGGATAAGGGTAAGAGATAGTATTAGTAACTCCCTATCTATTTAAAGTACGCCCCCTTATTATTATTTAATATAATAATAACCTAGATAACTTTAATATCTATTAGTAGTTATAATAGGGTTATTAAGCCTAGGAAAGTATAAGATCTTTAACCTCCTAGTAATAATACTAAAGCTACCCCTCCTTATTAAATAAATATAAGATTAATAACCTAAAGATAAGAGAGAAGAAGAGAAGGGGAAAGAAGGTATTAAAATAGTAATTATTAGCCCCTAGGGGGGATATTAATAAACCCTTTTTACCCCCCCCCCCCCCCCCCCCCCCTTTTTTTTCTAGAAAGGATTATTACT
>JAVHLU010000401.1:0-62385 GCA_036785755.1 Colletotrichum ledebouriae
GATATATATATACCTATAGCTACTATATATACCCCCTTAAGAGAGAATAAGAGAGAGGAATTAATAAGAGAGACTTTAAAGTAGTACTACGGGGATATATTAGATACCTAGTAGGATATATTCTAAATACCTATAACCTATATAGGGTCTAGATCCCCGCGTTATAAATAGTTATTATTATATAGAATATAACGTTTAATAAATAGACTTTCTATATAAAAGATAAGGTAAAAGAGGCTATCCTAGAAAATAATATCTATAAGATAGTAGAAGAGATTAAAAAGCCTATATTATAAGTTAATTTTAAACTTTAGATCCTAGGCGTTATAGATAAAAATAAAGCTATATTAATACTTATAACTAAATAGTTACCTATACTAACCCTCGTTCCTATAACTAAGTCTCTAAATAGAAGAATCTTAAAACTTCTAAAAGGATATATAAGTTAGAAGGGGGGGTAGCTATTATCCCCTAATCCTACGCTAGAGCTAGATAAAAGCCTAGCTCTAATAAATAGAGTAATAAGTATAATATATATATTAGAAATAAACTCTATATATAAAGCTATTAGGGAAGTTAATTCTAAAGGGGAACGGATTAAGGACTATATTATAATTAAATTACTCCCTATTTTATAATACGTTTCTAAAGTAGGTAAGAGTAATAAGAATAAACCTTTAGATAAGAGGCCTGTAAATCTATTAGTATAGCTATATTAAGATAGAGAGGAGAGGGCTAACTAGGTATATAACTAAGAGGGCTATAGCTAAACTTATTAAAGCTAATAACTATATAATCTACTACCTAGTAACTTATAACTAGGAATAATAGAGAGCGAATCCTACTCTAGTTACTAGTTCTTACTATAGTACTATATAGAGCAGGAGCGGGTATCTAGCTTCTTTAAGATTTTTATACCTAATTAGTAAAAGGCTTTTTTAGAAGCTAGTATAAGGTACTATACGCTCTATAGCTACGTTTATATTACTATTTATAGTATAAAGCCTATTTATATAACTATAACGATCTATAAACGTCTTACTACTAATAACCTTACTAAGCTACTACGCTTATAAAAAGAACTTTTAAACCTCCTATAAGCGCTCTAAACTCGCTTTAAAGAAGTAGCTAAGGTTAAGATAGGTAAATTATAGTAAATAGATACGTAGCGCGTTATTAATTAAGAAATAATAATAAAGAGACTAATTCCTTTAAAGTAGGCATTTACTTATAAATTTAATAAGGATAACGTCCTCGACTAGTATAAAGCAAGGATCTACGTTTAAGGCAATTAATAAGAGAAGTCGCCCCTTAAATAGACTTATATAATAACCCTCGCTACTTATATCTTTAGGGTAGCGATAGTAATTACTATATAATTTAACCTCGAAGTTAAATAATTTAACGTTATTAATATATTCCTAAACGCCTCTTAGGACTTAAATAAAGATCTAATTATTTATAAGTTACTAGATAGCTTTAAGTAGCTTAGAAAGTATATTAAACTACGCTATGCGCTTTATAGGCTAAGGGATACGCTATGCTCTAGTATAAGGAGTTCTCCTTAACCCTTTAGCGCTTAGGCCTTATACCTACGAGCGAAGACCTATATCTCTTCTAATTAACTAAAAAGAGGGTCCTTATTATCTTCTATATAAATAACTTCCTTATCCTATTTTATAGAAACTACGAAAAAGTAATATAGAGGGTAATTACTAGCCTAAAGGAAGTATATAAGTTAAAGGAATAAGGCCTAGTTAAGTACTATCTTAGAATTAGAGTTATTTATAACTAAGCTATATAAAAGATATACCTTTCTTATAACGAATATATTAAGCGGGTTATAAAGAAGTTTAATTTACTTAACTTAAGAGTATTAGTAACCCCCCTTTTAAACCTACTACTCCTAAAGAGTAAAATAGTAGTAATACTATTAGAAATAAAGAGTTTCTAAGAGAAGATTAGCTCTATACTCTATATTACTATTATAATCTAACCTAATATCGCTTTTATATATTCCCTACTCTTAAGATTCCTAATAAACCCTGCTCCTTATTACTATACTACTACTAACTAGGTTATATAATACCTATATTATACTTATTACCTCGTAATACGCTTTAGTAACTTAGGGGGTAGATAAGTATTACTAATTATAAGCAATACTTTATTTATAAATAATAAAGAGATAGAAAGGTTATCTTAAGGGTATATAATCTCGCTTTTTAGAGGACTAATCTAGTAGAAGGCTACTTAATAAGCTATAATTATAACATTAATAATAGAAATAGAGCTTCTAAGCCTTAAATATACTACTAAGGAGATAATCGCTCTTTAGAAGCTCTTTAGGGATATCGCTCTTAAACTTAGTAATATCTAGAAGATGTATTATAATAATTAATAGATAATTCGTCTTATAGTAAGTAAAAAGGAATAGATTTTAACTAAGCTACGGCATATTAATATTTAGAATATATAGCTATAATAAGAATACGCTAGAGGATTATTTAGCATAGTGTATATACTAATAAATAATATACTAGCTAATAGTCTTATAAAAGTTCTTAACTATAAGAAATTTAAATAGTTCTATTCGCTCCTTAATCTAAAAGATATATAGAGAATAATTATAATAAATAAGGGATACTCTAAATAAGTATAGGAGGGCTAGTAGTGCCTAATTTTTAATTAATTTATAGCCTACTAGCTAGGGAGCTTAAAGTTACTCCTATAGGAGTAAAAAGAATATAATCTACCCTAAAGGGCTACCTTAAAACGCTAATTTTCTACTACCTAACCTTAGAGGATTTGCTTATACTAATTTATTAGGATATTATATAAGGGTAGTAATACCTCTAGTAAATACGTACTAATAAGATTATTAACTACGTAGTATACTATAATAGCTACGTTACTAGTAAGTAGACGAGGTATAGGTATACCCGCGCTAACTACTAGGGTTCTAAATAGAACTAGGGCTAGAGATAGAGTAATAACGCTATATATACTAGAACTACCCGTTACCTTAGGAGCCCTACCTAAACCCTTACTATTATTACCCTTCTTTATTATTATAATCTCCTCTTTCTAAGTAGTAATAGCCTCGCAGAGTATAGCTCTCTAATAAGCGAGGGTCTATAGGTTATATTAAAAGATAGTTATAGAAACGAAGCGTATATAGAACCTTACCTTTCTAACCGCTAGGTTATCTAAAGTCTTAGCTTTAGTATATTAGTAGGCTATAATAGTAATAGGGGCGCTTATTTATTAATAAGCACCTTACCCTTATAATAGTAATTATACTTACTTATTATACTAAGTAAGTATTTTCTATCTAATAAGCCTAAAAGCTTGCTTAAAACGTACTAAAAGTAGCGCTTACTAAATAGGGGTACTTACTCTATTTCTATACCTCTACTAGGGGGAGGAGGGCTAGGAGGGGGCTCTAAGCTACTCTTACTAATACCCTCCTCCTTATTTATCTCCTTAGGGATTATAATAATAATAAGGTTAGTAATATTCTAGTATATAGTAATAGTAATAAAGGGATTATAACTTACTAGGAGCTATCCGCTTAAACTACCTAGGAGGGTAATCCTAAGGCCTCTTAAGCTATAAACCCTTACCCTTAGAGCTACTCTCTATAGGTTACTTCTATTTCTTTCTACTTATTATATATTATATTAATATATTATATATTAATAATAAGAAGGAATAATATACGCACGACCTTATTATTACTCTCTAGGGGAGGAGGGCGCGCCCCTCTACCCCTAGCTTTATTCTTGCTTTTAGTAGCGCGCGCCTTCTTAAGGGCTATAGCCCGGCTAGTCTTCTTTTTAGGAGGTATCTATAAATATATTAGTATATTATAATAGCTTTAAGATCGTTATATAATATAAGTATATATACGCGCGCGTAATAAAGTTATTATTAGAACTAAAGTTAGGTATACGTATAGTTATTATATTATATATAGGGAAGAGTTAAGAAAGTAGGAGAGTAGCTAGGTTATTTTATTTAGAATTAATATAATAGTAGCTACCCTATATAAGCTAATAAGAGATAACAGGTTCTATTACTATTAGTAAGAGTTAGTAAATAGAGGGTATTATAATAATAATAGTAATAGTTATAAAGGTAGAAAACTATAACTATTTACGCTTCGCTTATACCTAATATAAATAACTTTACTTTATTATCTCTTTTATAAATAGGCTTATTAATAGGTTATTTATAGATATATCGCTTTATATTTAGGTATTTTAAGGGATATTACGAGGTTAGGCGCTTTTCTAGCTACTACTATATCTAGGGGGGTATATTATAATACCTTTAGTATCGCCCGTTCCTAGCGTAGCACGTGGCTAACGTTAGCTCTAGAGCGACCTTTTTCCGGGGTCGTTCTTCTAACCGTGGTTATAAGCGACTACGTTATAGTTACTCTCGTTATAATAGAATAAGCTCTTTAGTAACTATAAATGTAGCCCTATAGGACGTTTCTTAATAAGGCCCTACTTATAATAGAGCTTCTTATACTTCTAGCTATAAGAACCTCTTAGGAAAGACCTCTTTAGTTAAAGAGTTACCTCTTATATAGTAGTATTTATAATACCTTACTAGAAGGTTAACCTTTTAAGTTAAGGAGTTATTTCATATAGTAGCTTTTATAATACCTTACTAGAAGGTTTAGTAAGGGTATTACTATAAGAGCCTTAGTAGCCTATTAAGCTCTAATATAATTAGCCCTAGGATAGCATATATCTAACTTTATATAAGGGCTTACTTATAAGTAATAGGAATATATAGGGTTCTTATATTATTTTCCTTAACTAGTAGAGGGTATAAGTTAAAATACTTATATAATATTTCCCGAATTATACTTACGAAGTAGGTAAATTTATTCTAGTCTTTTTATAAAGGGGCTATAGCGTAATTCCGAACTTAATAACTACCAAGGTAGTAATATTAAAACGTTAGCAATAAGAAGTATAAGTATCTATAAATATATACTAAGCTTCTAGATAATATAATCTAGATTTCATAATAGAATTCTAATACTTAGGAATATAAATTTAATATTTTCTTTATTAAAAATCTTAATATAAGCTTAGTAGAAGGTAATAAAGAACTTAGACTTAGTAATATATATACGAATAGGTATATAGGTGGCAAAAGGGGCGGTAAAATAGCCTGAATAATAGATATTAATAGGCTATTTAATATTATAACGAAGGTTAATAAATTTGAGCATAAGGGGATATTTTTCTCAGAATTAATTGATAGAGAAATCGTTAAGTATTAATAATATTATCTCTAAGTTATAAATCCTACCCTTATAAAGTAAGGGGTAAGATATTCTGAAATATAGCTACAAAGTAGCTAATTACTAGGCTTATTAAGCGTAATCATGCTTGAATCACTGTGTGGTCCGTGCGCAATTTCTATATATTTAAAGCTATAAAGCTAAGGATTAAGTTCGGAATTACGCCGCAGCCCCTTTATAAAAAGACTATAATAAATTTACCTAGTTTATAAGTATAATTTAGGAAATATTATATAGGTATTTTAACTTATACCCTCTACTAGTTAAGGAAAATAATATAAGAACCTTATATATTCCTACTACTTATAAGTAAACCCTTTAAATATTATAAAGTTAGACGCGCGCTATACTAGGGCTAATTATATCGGAGCTAAACGGGCTATTAAGGCTCTCGTGGCAACGCCCTCGCTAAACCTTCTAGCAAGGTGCTGCGAAAGCCACTATACGAGATAACTCCTTAACCCAAAAGGTCGACCTTCTAGCAAGGTGCTGCGAACGCTACTATACGAGAGGTGACTCCTTAAGCTAAGGATTATAAATATATAATTATTAATTTTATTAGAATTTATATAGATTTTTAAAGTATTTATTCTCCAAAGGAAATACTTTTATAGTTATTATTTTATGTTTTATAGTTATTAAAGTGTTATTAAAAAGACATTATATAGGTATATAACTATATATACTATAGTTATTTATTAAGGTTTATTTAACCTTTATAAGGTTATAATAGAAATTTTTAAGATAAGCCTTCGGTATTCTTATACCCCCCCGTAAGGTATATATTTATTTATATATAGCGTATTGTTTATATATTATGTTATATTATAATATATTATATTACACTCTCTTTATAAGTTATTTACTCTAATATAAAAACTCTTAAAACCTAGTGGGAAAAATAGTAAAGAAATTCTTAGAGTATTACATAATAATTACTAGTAGAAAAACCTAACTCTTATAGGTATAAAAGTAAAACTAGACTTTTATAAAAGTATTAAGTTCGGAATTACGCCGCAGCCCCTTTGCAAAAAGACTATAATAAATTTACCTAGTTTATAAGTATAATTTAGAAAATACTATACGGGTATTTTGATTTATACCCTCTACTAGTTAAGGAAAATAATATAGGAACCCTATATATTCCTATTACTCGCAAGTAAACCCTCTAAATATTACTATATAAAGTCGGACGCGCGCTACACTAGGGCTAATTATATTAAAGCTAAATAAGCTACTAAGGCTCTTATAGCCTAGAAACGCCCTCGCTAAACCTTCTAATAAGGTGCTATAAAAGCTATTATATAAGATTACTCCTTAACTTAAAAAGTTAACCTTTTAATAAGGTACTAAAAGTATTATAAAAGCTATTATATAAGATAACTCCTTAACTTAAAAGGTTAACCTTCAAGTAAAGTATTAAAAGTATTATAAATACTATTATATAAGAAGTAACTCCTTAACTAAAGAGGTCTTTCCTAAGAGGTTCTTATAGCTAGAAGTATTAAGAGCTCTATTATTATAAGTAGGGCTTTATACCTCTCCCTCTTCCTTATCCTTATCTAACCTATAATAAATCCTTAACTATATTAGCACTAGACCCTGTATATAAAAACGCTAAGCCCGCGCGAGGCACGCCCTTTAACGCTAATAACGCGCGAGAGCTTGCTAGAGAGTTTAGTATTAATAACGACGGCATAGCTAGCGGACGAAGCGGTAATAGAGGCGGTATTAGCGGCGTAGGTAGTGCGCGAGAGGAAAAGTCGATAGTTTCGTAGTTTAAATAATTAAAAACCACGTTATTATTCATATGAAGTTAAGGATCGTGAGGCTATAGGTATATATAAGTATAGCTATAGTTAGGAAAGGTAGTTAGTAATTACGATTACGTAACCGAAGGCTATGTATTATTAGGAGGCGCGGAGTTAGAAGGTCTGTTGCACTTAAGCAGGTAAAATCACTATGCAGTGGCTAGAGGCTAGTAAGTAGGTCTTAAAAAGCTTTAAAGTAGTCCTTAATAATAAGGGCTTTATATTATATTCTAAGGTTTTATTTACTAAGTTTAGTTATAGCTAACTCTATTTAACTTTAATAAGGGTATAAATATATTAATAAGTACTTATTATATACTTAAAGAAATAGATCTCTTCCTTAAGATTTATAATAGGGATAATTACTAAATAAGTAAATAGTATAGTATACTCTTTATATAATACTTTCTTCTTAACGCGTAGTTTTTTATATACCTCCTACTCTTATTAGAGCTATATATACTAATACAGATAATAAAGAATAGAAGGTAAGTATATTATCAATTTTACTAAGGAGTAGCTATTTATTTGTATAGCTTATATATTACTTAAACTCTAGAAGTATTTTATAAAGAAGATAAGTAAGGAGATCCTTTAAAGATTAAAAGCAATCCTTTATAACTATATCGCTTAAGGTAATCCTTAATAACTATCTTATATTATATTTTAAAGTTTTATTTACTAAATCTAGTTATAGCTAACTCTATCTAACTTTAAAATAAAAGTATAAATATATTAATAAGTACTTATTCCTACTAGCTACTAGCTAGAGCCCTATTATATATATAAAGCTTACTAATAAAGAGCTAATAAGAGCTAATAAGGGCTAATAAGAGTAGTATAGACTAAACTTAGCTATATAGACCTATATTTATCTAGACTTAGCACGAATTAGCTTAATTCTTTAAAAGACTAATTAGATTTAAGCTTTTAATATATAGGGGTTTAATAATAGTAAGAGTTTTTTTTTTCTTAAGCAAGCCTAGCTTCCTAAAAGGTTAAGTTCGGAATTACGCCGCAGCCCCTTTATAAAAAGACTATAATAAATTCACCTAGTTTATAAGTATAATTTAGGAAATATTATATAGGTGTTTTAACCTATACCCTCTGCTAGTGGGAAAGGATAGGATAGACTTAGCTGCGCAACTTTTAGAAAACTCCCTTAGCGCACGGACCCGTTATAGGGAGACTATAGAGTAGAGCATAGAGGAGAGGAGCGTAGCGGAGGAAAAGATAGTATTATTATTATTATAATTAGTATCTTAATAACCCTATACCTCGTTTTTTAGTAATTTCTTAGCAAATCCGCGCCTAATTTAGATAATCTCTTTTAATTAGATCTGCGAATTATTCTATATATCTTTTAAGCTTACTCTTAATATTCTTACTTATTTATAAGTAGAGCTATATTATTTATTATCTTTCTAGTTCCTATTAGTTCTAGCCCTTTCTAATAGTACCTAGAGGCGGATTCTTTTGCTCTTTTTAATAGCTTTTTATAAGGAACAATAGCGGGTGCAGGATATAGAGCCAACGCTATTAGCAAAACATTAGCAAATTAGTAGTAAATATATACCCCCTTAAGAAAACTCTATAAGCTAGAGACTTAGAAGGTTAAGTAATAGTCTAATATAACTATATATACCTATATTTTAATATTCTAGCCTTTCCTAGTTTAGGCCTATAGCTATACTCTTATAACTCTATTACTTCTATTTTAATTCGAGAAATTAGCGCTAGTTAGAATATCTAAAACGAACTAGTAATAATACGCTAATATATTAGTAATAAACGAATTAGTAATAGAGTTTAACTATAATAAACTCTAGGCTAGGTATATAGAATATAACTAATAGGGCCTTAGCTAATATAATATAGGTCGCTCGCTAAGCCCTAAGATATAGGGAATATAGCGCGGACGCTGCGCTAGGGGGTTAGATAATCCTAGTAATAATATAGCAGGAGAGGCTACCCTAAGGGGGTAAGCTAGGTCTTAAGTAATACTAGAACTAGTAGAGTAACTTTTACTTAGTAAATAAATAGTAAGTAGTAGCTAATAAGGTACCCCGCCTAAGACCCCCTAAGAAGCTAGTATCTTAGGTATCCTTACTTAAGTAATAAGACTACTATAGAGATAGTAGGAGAGCCTTATAAAATAGATATATCTATAGTAATAGAGGTATAAGGAATAAACTACTACCTTATTATAAGAGCTTACTAACTATCTAATAATAAGGTAGCTATAGAGAGAATATAAGAAACCCCCTATATATAATTACTATACTATAGGTAAGGACTTTACTATATACTAGGTTAGTAACTAGATCTAAGTAGTTAAAGATAGATACTAACTACGCGCTAGTAGTATACTAGAGTAGTAGATTTAATAAGCGCTTATAAAGATAAGCCTATCCCTATAGACCTAGTAGTAATATTATAGGGCTAGGCTAGAGGGAGACCTAGCCTAGGCTAACTTTATAGCGTTTATTCGCTAATAATATATTAATCTAGAGCTTTAAGAGTAGAGGTATTATAAGAAGCTAGATATAATAAGGTAGAGGGAGATATAATTACTAATATAGTTCTTTACTAAATAATTAGTAATATACTAGAACTTAGGTATAGTTAGTATAGAAGATAGCAAGGCTAAGGCCTATATACTATACTTCTAACTAGCCCCCTTTCTATATAGGAAGCTTAAGTATTAGAAAGTTAAGATATAGAGACTAAGAGACGTTATTATAAAAATAGAATACTTATAGGAGATATATTACTAACGAGGTAGCGAGGCCCTATAGAGCAAAAGCAGGAAGTAGTATATAAGCGAGGAGTATATACTAAGGGTACCCCCTATAATAAGGGCGAGCTAAAAGGCGGGCTAGTAGGGCTCTAGTTATAGGACTACGCGAGGTTCTTAGAGCCTAATACCTTACTAATTAGCTAGCGCTATAATATAGGGACCTAACTAGAGCTAGCCTATATTTAGCCCTAGTATATAACCTGCGATATTTAACCCCTTAGTATACTTTAGCTATAAGAAGAAGGGGTATAAGAGGGTAGACTACCCGGATAAATAATAGAGTATAAATAAAACGCTAGTAAGATACTAAGCGTTTACTAATAAGGTAAGGGTTAATATAATCTAATTAATAAGGGAGGTTAAGGACCTCGACCTATTAGAAAAAGAGTAGGCTAGGGGATTATACTAGTAACCCCTATACTTATATTAAAACTAGATACTTTCCTAAAGGGAGATACTATAAAAGGATAAGTAATTATTCTCTAGAATATTACTAAATAAGAAGTAGTAGTAGATATAGACTCCTATTTATAAGTTAATATTATTAGTAGTTAACTAGTAAAGTCCCTATAATTATAACCTATAGTAGCGCGCGCCCCTATATTAGAAGGGTTTAATAGGTCCTCTATAATAAGCTAAAATATATACTAGTTAATATTCTTCCTTATTAACTCGAGGGGATAACTAAGGAAGATATAGTAACTATTCGCTAAAGCTCCCTGCCCTAAAGGGGCAGGGGACCTCCTCCTATTATAATACTCTATAAGTAAGGAGGGTATTATAATTAATACTTAGATAAATACCTAGGGATATAAACGCCTTAGTATTACTAAGCTATTAGTATTTATATAGGAGATTATAGAGAATAGCTAGAAAGCCTACGTTATATATATTTCAGGGAATATTACTCCCTATAAGCTACTAATAGAGGCCCTAGGCGAAGAGGATACTTTAGAGGGTAAAGCAGAATTACTACTAGAGCTACTTAGTAAATAAGCAACGTTTAATAAGTAGTTAGTAAAGGAATACCTAGCTCTAGAGGGTATAGAATATACTATTAACTTAGTTAAAGGGAAGAAACCTCTATATAAGCCTATCTACTTACTAAATAAATACTAGCTAGAGGAGCTCTACTAATATATTAATAATAACTAAGTAATAGGGCGGATTTAACCCTTAATAAGCGAGGTAGGCGCCCCTATTCTCTTTATACCTAAGAAGGATAGATCCTTACGCTTTTATATAGATTATTAAGGCCTTAATAAAGTAATACTAAAGAACTAATATCTACTTCCCCTTATTAGTAAGCTATTAGATAAGCTTTAGGGAGTAAAATAGATCTTAAAGATCGACTTTTAAGATATATACTACTATATCTATATTAAGCTAGAAGACTACTAGAAGACGGCTTTTAGGACTTATTATAGGTACTTTAAATATACTATTATACTATTTAGACTTATAAACGCCCTAGTAATATTCTAGGTATATATTTACTAAGCGCTCGCTAAGCTACTAAATACCTATTATATTACTTATATAAATAATATTATAATCTACTCTGAGATAAGAGAGTAGTATATAAAAAACCTTCGCTAAGTACTCCGTAGGCTTTGCTAGTAGGTGCTATATACTAAGCTTAGTAAGTATAGTTTCTACTAATAATAAGTAGAGTTCCTAGGGTATATTATTATACCTAAAGGTATATTAATAGATTAAACCTATATCTAAGCTATTACTAAATAGAAGCTGCCTAAGACTTATTAGGAGATCTAAGTCTTCCTAGGATTCTATAACTTCTACTATAAGTTTATTATAGGCTATTCGGGTATTATAACCCCTATAATATCCCTACTAAAGAGTAGCGAGAATAGTAAGAAGGGAAGTGAATTTTACTAGCTAGAAAAAGCCTAATAGGCCTTTAAATAGCTCTAAGTAGCCTTCTACTTAGTAATTATTCTCTAATATTAGGACCTAACTTATAAAATAAGGGTTAAAATAGATACTTCTATAAAAGCTATATCTAGTATCCTATTATAATATATTAATAGCTAGTAGTAACTAGTTACTTACTATTTATAAAAGCTTAGCGATACTAAGTAGTATTAGGGAGTAGGCTAATAGGAGCTTCTCGCTATAGTTAAAAGCCTAGACTACTAGGCTTACTACTTTTAAGGTATATTAAAAAAGTTTATAATCCTAATAGACTACTAGGCGCTAAAGGGAGTTATTAGTATATTAGCGCGGGACCTTTAGGGAAGGCTTACTAGATAGGTATATAAACTCTTAGTATTTAACTTTAACCTAGAGTATAAGTTAGGGGTTATAAAACTAGTAGATAGGCTATCTAAGAGGCTAGACTATATAAAGAGGGAAGTAAAATATAATAATATACTCCTAACCCTAGTAAGGAAGCTAGGGTTTATTAGTAACCTACTAGTAGACCTCTAGATAAGTATTACTACTTTATAAGGTAATATAGAGACCTTAAGAGTATTTATTAACGCTATAAGGGCTAATATAAAATAACGCCCCTTCTAGATAGATAGCTCTAGGGGCGGAGACGCCTTAGTCTCTAGTTAGTATAGCGCTCTATAGTATACTAATATTACTATAACTATAGTAGCTATAATAACCTAATACTAAAGAGTAAGGGAAGATATAGAGAACGCTTAGTAAGAAGTTACTAACCTAGAGGACTTACTTAGAGCTAGGGTTATTATAATATAGTAGTATATCCTACGCTAAGTTATAAGGGAGCTTATAATAAGTAAAACGGCGTATAGTTAGTAACCCTCTAAAGTAATAGAAAGTCTTATCTATAGACTATAAGCTAACGACTTATACTACTAAACCTAATTAGAGAGGGTATATAGACTAGCTAGTAATTATAGGGGCTATATAATTAATACTTATAGAACCTTATTCTATAAGGGAAGGTTAGAGATACCCTAGGAGAGGTCCCTAAGACTTAAAATCCTTTACTAATACTACGATAACTATAGGGTAGGTTATATAGGGGTAAATAAGACTACTAAGTTAATCTCGAGGAAGTTCTACTAGCTAAACTTAGTTATAGATATATATAATTACGTTATAGGGTGCTATATATACTAAGGGATCCGGGTTCTAAGGCATAAGCCCTATAGAAAGTTATACCTACTACCCCTACTAGCGCACCTATTTTAGGAAATTAGTATAGACTTTATTACTAGACTGCTACTAAGCTATTAGTATAAAAGCAGGGAGTATAACGTAGTTCTTATTATTATATACTAGATAACTAAGTTTACTATATTTATCCTAATAATAAAGTAGCTAATAGCTACTAAGCTAGTATAGATTATCTATAAATAGGTTAAATACTATTTTAATACCCTAGAGGGTATTATTAGTAACTAAAATAAGCTCCTTACTAGCTAATTTTAGGAGGAATTTATAAGAGAGAGGGCTATTAAGCGCTACCTCTCTACTATATATTACCCCTAGACTAATAGGTAGTCTTAAAGGATATACTAGATATTAGAAAAGTACTTATAAGTATATACTAGTAACTCGCTATAAGAATAGGCTATCTAGCTACCCGAGGCTAAGTTTATATATAATAATAATCGCTATAGCACTACTAGCTATTTGCTAATAGAGGCCCTATATAGCTACTACTTATATTACGTGGAATATATAACCCCTATAAATAGGGTCGTAGTATAGGGTATAAGGGAGCGAATCGAATATATCTTAAAGCTTTATAAGAGGGCCTAGGAATAATAGTAGAAAGCTACTAAGGTATAAGCTAAGTATTATAATACGAGGTATAAGGAATAGACCTATTATTAGGGATAAGTCGTTAGGCTATTAATAAAGAACTTCTAGTTTAAGAATAAAAAACTAGCGCCTAGGTTTATATAGGTAGCTATTATAGAACTAATTAGCACGTAAGCTTATAGAGTTTATCTACTACTATAATACTAAAGGATATATAATATATTCTTAGTTACCTTACTAGAACTATAGGATAATTACTAAATAAATAGCAAAAGCTCGCCTATATACCTAGAGCTTAAGGACGAGCTAGAGAAATAAGAGGTTAAAGAAATTATTATATAGCAAGGTATTAATAATAATACGTAGTACTTAGTTAAGTAAGTAGGATAGCTTATAGAATATAATATATAAGAACCTATAGAGAACTTAGTAAATATATAAGAGGCTATTTATAAGTTTAATAGATAATATAAGAGGGCTTATAAGAAGTAGGATAATTAGTTACTAAAATTACTATAATAGGTTAGTAATTATAAACCACGAGACTATAAAATAAAACTAAGTTAGAAGCAAAACGTTAATTAAATTAAGTAGCGAATTATTACTAAAGCTATAGCGAAAAGGGGTATTATCCTATAAAAGGGGAAAAAGAGCTAACTATTTAATTAGTTATTAACTTCTTAGGATAGCTACGGGGGCAACTACTATAACCGCTATAACTATATATAGTACTACTATAACTACTATAGTAACTAGTCGCTAAACTAGTACTATTAGTATCGCTATTATTACTACCTATAGGCTAACTACTACCTAACTCGCTACTAGCGCTACTACCTAACTCGCTACTAGAACTATTACTATTAGAGATAGTAATAATAACCTTAGCTCTCTTAGTCTTCTTTACTAACTCTTTGCTACTACTTTAGCTATACTTAGTAGGGGTACTAAGGTAAGAGGTATAGGAGATAGGGTAAGTACTAGTAATAGTAATAAAGTAAGAGGGGATATTATTAGTAGTATACTTAGCGAGATTTTCCTAGAGCTCCTTATAAAACCTAGTAAAAAAGGCGATATCGCGCTCATAGGTATATATAGGGACTAGCTTTATTAAAGGGTTATTAAGTAAGTAGTCGATCTTATTATAGAGGTAGTTAATAGGATTATTATTATAAATATATACTAGCTAGGTAGCGTTTAGGCGCTAAAAAATATTAACGCTATTATAAAGGGTACTAACTTAAAAACCTAGTAGTTAGCAGGATATAATTAGTAAGGGAATAGCGAGTAATAGCCTATATAGACTAGAATATCGAGCGCGAGGTACTTATAGATAGAGGCAAGCTCTTAGAGCTAAAGCTACTCTATATTATAGCTACTATTACTAGTAATAGGATCGCAAATAAGCTTAGTAATATACTTCTATACTACTAAATAGTTGCTAAGCGTAGCTAGAATATAGTAATAATAAAGAGGGGTTAGGACGCTATTACGCTACTAGATCTAGATCTAGTAGAATATATTCTAAGTTATCTAGGCTACGCCCTAAAGCTCTTAAGGGACCTAGAAAACGTTAATATATAGTAACCTATTAGTAAATTAGTAGAGACTTATAATAATATATTTCTTCTTATTAAAGTTATAATAAACGTACTTCTATATATACTCGCTATATATATAGCGAAAGTAAATAATATTCTAATATATTTTATAAAAATAGCTAAGGTAAGGATAGCTACTATTAGTATTACTAGTAAGATCGCTAGAAAGGATCTCGGGATTATAGAGGTATTTTATAAGAACTATGCCTATATACGCGATATAAGATATTATAGAGAGCTATTAATAAGATACTAGAGAGGGATATAAGTAAGGTTAGAAGAGAGAAGGGAAATAACTTAATAATTATAGTAAAAGCTTATAAAATAGGCGCTAAAATAGGAGAGGTAGCCGGACTAAAAAAGATTATAAAGAGGAGAAATTCTAACTAGGTTAGAGACCTTAAAAAGAAGACGCCCTTTTATATTTTAAGTTACTAGGTAATAAGGTAAAATAATTACTAGTTATATACTACTAAATAATTATATAACTATTAGTAACTAATTAAAAAATAATAGTAATAATTGAAATTTAAGAATACCTACGACGCGCTAGGAAAATAAAAATATATTATTTACTATAACTACCTAGATCTAGTATAGAGAGCGAGAGTAAATAATATAATAAAGGCATAGAAAGACTACCCTATAGTTAGTAATAATATCCGCGATAACGTAGAGCCGCATTACCCTACTAGTACGCCTTAGGGACTAAGGCTTTAGAGGGGGGGGTAATTATAAGGAATAATAGCGGGTATAGGATATAGAGCTAACGCTATAAGTAAAATATTAGCAAATTAGTAGTAAATATATACCCCCTTAAGAAAACTCTATAAGCTAGAGACTTAGAAGGTTAAGCAATAGTCTAATATAACTACGTATACCTACGTTTTAGCATTCTAGCCTTTCCTGGTTTAGGCCTATAGCTATACTCTTATAATATTTAACTATAATAATCTATATAACTAGATAGTATTTAAAAAATAATAGCTATATAACTAGATTATATTTAAAATAAAAAAGGCGATACGACTTAAATTTATTCTTAAAATAATATCTATATATCTTAATCGTATTCTAAAAATAATATCTACCTAACAGCAAGGTATTTCTATTATATCTAAATCGTATTTAAGAAATATACCCTAAGTAACTAGATTATATTTAAAAAAATATACTCTAAGCAACTAGATTATATTTAAAAAATATACCCTAAGTAACTAAATTATATTTAAAAAATATACTCTAAGCGACTAGATCGTATTTAAAAAATATACCCTAAGTAACTAGATTATATTTAATTCCCTAAACTAATAGGATCTAATATACTAGCCCCCGCTAGCCTATACCTAATAGTTAGGTCAGGTTAGGTTTCGTAGTTAGGTTAGGTGAGGTAGGGGGGCAATGGTCAGTTGAGCTATAGGGTGTGATTAACAACTCGCGGTACGGTCCACGGTACAGTCTAGCGCCCTAAAAAATGACTTAAAAATTCATTTTTCAAGGGACTATACCCGTTTAAGTAGTGTTTTTCGCTAGTAACCTCTATACTAACTCTAGACTATAGAATACTCGATTTATATAAATCTTAGTATATACTACCCCTATTTAACCCCTTAAAAGCTACGAATTTTCTACTATAGACTATACTATTATATAAATTTAAAGGGGGTGCTCTTAAGGACCCTATAAGCGTACTATATAATATAGCGAAACTTCAGTAGTTAATAATAGGCTAAAATAGCGAGGCTAACGAGGCTAATAAGACTATAATTATAATAACTATAGTTATTATAGCTACTATAGTTATAGCCTTAAGTAGTATTTAAAGTATTCCTTAGTTAGAGAAGAAAGTTATATACCTAGGAGGGCTAGAGGCTATAAGGGAGTTCGCTTATTATTTTTTAGAAGGCTCGAATAGATAGTTCTTCGCCCTATTTTATATAGGTAAATATTAGTTTAGGGTTCTCATAAGATAGCTATAAAATAATACTACCCTAAGGGAGATATAGTATCTCTTTTATAAATAGAAGGTAATAATCTTTATCTTTATACTAGCGATAAGTAGCTTATAACGTCTAGTAGCGTACTTCTTTTAAATTAATTAGTTAATAGTCTCCTTAGTATTTAATAAGATCTTACTATACTTTATAAGCTTTTACTAAGTATATATAAGGCTAGCGGAGGAAGGAGAGGTCTCTAGTGAGATTAAAAAAGACCTAAAGCGTGAGGCTTTTACTAGGTATATTAGAGTAGTTAATAGTACCCTTATATATATATTTATCCCTAAGGGAGATAAGTAGAAGAAGTAGCAAAGTTATAAGGGTATAGTTAATTAAAATATATTTATAGTAGTATAATTTAATAGTAGCTTCTTATATATACTTACTAGCGTAGAGGGCTCTATTTATAACGCCTAGTTAGTAATATTCGCCTTTAATCGAGGGTTTATAATACTAACCGGAAGGTACTTCCTCGCTAACGCGGGTTTTAGTAGTTATAATAAGCTTATAATCCTATATTATAAAACCTAGTACTATTTATAGGATTAGAGGGATGCTAATAAACCTCTAGAAATAGTAGAGGAGCTATATAACCTCCGCTATAGCTAGCTTCGTGTAATTATAGAGTAGGTATTTAGTTAGTTAAAGAAGAAATAGAAGATTATCCGCGCTATAGCGCTAGAGTATAGGTTTTGGAATTAAATAGCGATTATTTATGCTATAACTAGGCTTTATAACTTCCTAATCTAATATATAGAAGATAAATAGAAGGGTAGCGATACTAACTTTAACGACGACAATAAGGAAAAAAAGTACTAGTAGAGGGTAAATAAGAGGTATAGTAGGCGTAAAGTTAATAAAATTCGAGCCTAAGTAGCGGCGTTAATATAGGAGGATTAGAGGGTCTATTAACTATAATAATAGTGTTTTTTTTACTATTATAACTACTAAATTAACCGCTCTAAAAATACTAATAACTACTACTTTAAAATCCTTGAAATATATACCCTCTTAATAGTATTACTTAGTAGTTTATTCTATAGTACTACTTCTAATACTACTGAATTAGTAGGCTTTTTACCTAAGTTATTAAAAATAATAATAAACTTATCTAGCGATAATTCGCTTTCGAACTACGCGAGGTCTGCCTAAGCTTTCTCTATTATAGCCTTATTATTAATAACTTCCTCTAATTTTAACTTCCTACCTAATACTAACTTCCTAAAAAGCTAAAGAGATTTACTAATATATATATTACTCTCGCTAGTAGAAGGTATTTTCCTACGCTTTATTACTAGTAGTAGACTTTTCTCCTAACTAACTACTTCGCTAGTTTACTACCTCGCTAGCGTTAATAAGGTAGTTAATAACCTTCTATATAGGGTTAGGCTAGTAGTAAAACTTCCTCCCCTTCTAATAACTTAACTCTATAGTTAAGAGGGTAAGGGTAGGGCCTTATTAAAGGGATTAAAGTTATTAATATTAAATTTAGCTTTGCTAGTATTATTAACCTCGTTAACTTCCTTATTAGAAGAGTCTTCCTCTATAAATAAATCCCTAGTAGTATAGATCTTATTACTAGTCCCTATCCTATTATCCTAAATCTCACGATAGGGCTTAGGGTTCCCTAAACCCTTCTTAAATACCTATATAGCTTTTAGGTTATTAGTAAGGTAAGCGGTATGCGCGTTATTATTATAAGAGACTCTTCCTTCTATATTAAAGTTATTACTAGATTTAAACGTAATTAATAACTACGTATTAAATTGCTTCTACTCGGTATTATACTTATTTAGTAATTATAGGGGAGTAATTATTATTAGAAACTAGGCCTTATTATTAATCTTCTTTACTAACTCCTCTTATAGCAGCTTATAAGTAGTAGCTTTCTTCGTATTTAGATGCTTCTCTTAATATATTATAATAAGTTCTTCTATATACTAAGTAGTATTACTAATAGATTATACTACTCTAGCCCTTTTTATAGCTATTCGAGTGTTTTTTTTATTAGTTATTAGTATTAGTAGTACTAATTATAAAGAGACCTCCTAAGAGGGTAAGGGATCGTTATCCCGCGAGGGAGATTATAAGGCTTATTATTTTTAACTTAGGGTAGGCGACTTAGGCCGGGCTAACTTAGAGCGATCCTCTATAATAGGTATAACTACTATAATACCCTCTTATACCTCGAGTTCCTCTTCCTATTACTAGTTATGCGTTATTAGAGCTATTTTAGGTATTATAGGGGTATTATAGGTATATAGTTCTAAATAACTTCACGTAGTTATTAGAATAGTGGGATCCTAGCCCTAATAAAGTTATAAAATTATAGCTAACGAGGATAGGGTCGATCTAGGTAAGCGGTAAGCTGCTGCTATATTACGCTACTTATATATAGGTTAAATATATACTTTAGCTATTTTTACTAAGAGTAGGTATTAAGAAAGGCCTATGCGATGTATCGCTGGACTGTACCGTGGACTATAGGTCGAGTTGTCGATCACACCCTATGGTAGTCTCGATTGATTGAAACGCGGTGATGTAGCGAAACGTTGGGTCTGCCAATAATAACAACCTGGGACGAGGACCAGGGATAACACGAAAGGTTCGGAATTGCGCATGATTACCGAGAAACAAGCAACATGCACAGCCCAGTTTCCATATCGAATCAAGAAAAGCTGTTGGTCGATTATGTTGCGCAGCAGATGAAGAAGTGTCGACTGGTCCACTGAATGGCCACAATTATTGATATTGTTTTTATGTTGTTCTGTTCGGCCCACTAACACATCTGGAATCATTGGCCGGCAGGATCACTGTGAATGTGACGGTGAGAAGTGAGAGTGAGAGGACCGGGAGCGAGCAGTGAGCAGTGGACAGTGACTCGTGAGAGTGAGCTGAGCAGATTTGGCCAGCGATGCAGACGGGACACAGCATGAACATCAAATTCCAGCTATGGATCCGGGTGACTTGACGAATCGGGTCGACTGAGCTCAATGACGTCTCCACGGCACGGCCGGTTTGGGCTAAAGCGCTTAACTGACTTAAGGTATACCGCAGAAAAGAGAGTTCATTGACTCCCGCTGCCGTCCCTATTTTTGTTGATTTTTATTTTTGGTCGTTGTCTTTTGCCTGAGGACGGTGCGGCTTGGAACTCCCCACACGGTCAATCGAGTCAGGGAACATCGCCGTTTGTCAGGTGTGCCTCGTATTATGCAACAACTGGAATTTCGATGTGCTGCGGCCTTGATCATCGTCATTCTGACTAAATTCACACGAGGAGAAGGATTGCGCTCGATTCAACTCGACTCGCTCGAGGGCAGAGAGCGTCTAAAGTCAAACTGCGAAGACGCACTTCGTTCGCTCCGCAGACCTGGGCGACTTGGCACTAGTAGTCTTCGTCATACATCACTAAGAAGGCAGGATTCGATAGGACGGGGGCAGGGTTCCGAAGGTGCAAATGCTCGCTGCGCTTTTCTCGGCTTATATAAAGCAAAGCACTGCTTTTTTAGGCTAGAGTAAGCAAATTTCGCTTACTATAGTAATCTCTATATAAACTGAAATTAATTAGCTCTAGATAAACTCTAAGTTAAGGGCTAGGGCTTCTCCTATATATAAGTTAAGAATATCCCTCTCTAATTATACTAACTCCTCCTCTATAAGAGACTCCTATATTACTTATAGTAATAGCTATAAATACCCTCCCTCCTAGGCACGTAGCTATTTAAGCACTTAACTATTTATATATATAAATATAAGCCTATTAGTAATCTCAGGAGCTAATTAATTATAAGCTAAATTATATATAAAATTAAATATTAAAAAGCTTCTCTCTAATAGGACTAAAGTTATAATATAGCCTAGTATTTATAGCGCTAATAGGGCTAGTTTTAAGTTCTAGACTTATACGTACTTCCACGCTATAAGTAG
This sequence comes from Colletotrichum ledebouriae, assembly GCA_036785755.1. Taxonomy (NCBI): domain Eukaryota; kingdom Fungi; phylum Ascomycota; class Sordariomycetes; order Glomerellales; family Glomerellaceae; genus Colletotrichum; species Colletotrichum ledebouriae. Next base: position 21,228 of record JAVHLU010000401.1, read on the forward strand.
GCTCTACGCAGGCGCCTAAAAGGGGGTTATTAGGTTAAATAATAGGCCTATAACTATATAAAGGTTAAGGATCTTAATATAATAGGCGTTATAGTAAGTAGTAATTAGGGTAAATCTCTCTAGCTAATTAAATATAACTACTTACTTATTATTACTATATATACGCTACGTATTAGAAAGTAGGAGGGTAGATATAATAACGTTAATATTAGTAATTTGTTTTACCTAGCGGGCGTTAAATACTCTAAATATCTCTACCTAGTTAACTTAGTATATATTAGTAGCGTAGCGCGCCTCGTAGTAGTACTAAATACCCTCCTAACGGGTAAGTATATAACTAGTATAGGATCGATCGGTTTCTAACGTCTTAATAGCCTTACTAATAGGTCTAAGTAGGTTAATAAGAGTCTCTATATAGAGCTAGAAAAATTTATTACTAATAATACTAATTAGTATAGTAATACTACTAGCGTTACTATCCCTTATAATAAAGCCTCGCTAGCTAGCGATATTATTAAGGTAGATATAGTTAAGGAGGGCACCCTTTAAATAGAATACTAATAATAAGTAACGCTCTATACTTCCCTATTAGGTAAAAGAGGAAGTAAGTAAGGCTTTAGGCTTACTATAAATAGTAACTTAGAGTTATTAAAATCAGGCTAATTATAACCGTGAGGTATAGAAGTAACTAATAATACTTAAGGCCTTCTTAATAATTAGTTGCTATAGAGATAGCTTTATAATATCGCTAATAAGAAGGTTTAGCCTATAGGAGTTATAGAGAATAGGAATAATATACTTAAGGCCTAGTTAATAAGTAATCTCTTAGTATAAAGCCCTTATAATACTATTTATATTAGTTATAAAGCTATTAATCTACTTAAGGTTAGGAATACCCTTAACTATAGAGATCTCTTTAAGGATAGGAAGGAGCTCTCAAGTACTCTATATTATACTATAGGAGCGGTTAGTAGTTACCTATATATACTAGAAGAAAGTAGTACTACTAAGTAGTATAACGGAGACGTTAATAATATAATTATTAGTATTATCTTTAGAGCTATTAAAAGTTATATTAATATAGGGCGAAGCTTTAATAATAGCCTTAACTTTATAGTAGTAGTTATTATAGATACGAGGTAAATATACCTCGTAGAGGCTATATAATAATAGCGGCTTCTAGCCGGGTTGAAATAGTATAATTAAGTCGCAGGTCTAGTCGTCTTTATAAAAAGTAAAGGGGCGACTATTAGTAAAGATAGAAAGTATAGCGTAATAGTTTAGCTAGTCTATTAGGTCTCTAAAGGTATTATTAACTATAACTATAATAATAAAGGTAGCTATAATTAGTAGTTAGGTGCGGGTTTAGTATTCGAGGTATTATAGGTAGCAGTCGAGATACTTCCTCTACTAAGAGATACTAACTATAGTAACCTAGCTATAGTATTTATACTACTCTTTTTAGTCCTTATTATTATAATTATAGTATAGGCGAAACGACTACTTAATAATAGTAGTTTTAAGGCCTCTTAAAGCTATCGCGATATTATTAGTAATAATAATAATAATAGCAGAGCATTATTAGCGATAATAATAATAATAGCAGAGGTAGTATTATAGGAGGGAAAAAAGAGCTCAAAAGTTAGCCTAACTACGATTATTAGGTTAGGTTAGCCTTATGCTAGCCTAATTAGGCTTAGTTTGGTATAATGTTACGCTTTTATTGCTTTTTTAGGCTGATGCAAAAGCACTGCTTTTTTGGGCCAAAGCAGAAAAACTCGGAACCCTGGACGGGGGCGCGAGACATCGGTCCGGTTGGTTCGAGATTGATGGATGGACGATGGCGGTTTGGACATGTGGGATGATTGGAGGTCAATGTCCGTGGACGGTGGCACCAAACGAGTGGTCCTCGGTGGATGGCGATGGGTGGGATGGCGATGGGTGGGATGGCGATGGGTGGCTGTGAAGCCCGGGACGGACGATCTGGACCGGCGGCTCACTCGTACCGTTAGTCACTGGAGGACTGGAATCTGGATTGTTGACGTCTGCCTGTGGTTCTCTCAGATGAGCAGTCGAGGGGGAGTTAGGGAAGTGGAGCTTTGCGCTGATGGCCGTATGTTGATAACTTGCTTGCAATAATGATTACCAGGAGGGCAAGTGAGATTGGCTCTCATTCGACGTTTGTTTTGGGCCGAGGTGGATTGAACGAGCAAGAAGAAGAAGGAGAATGCGTGTGAGTGAGTTGGCAGCAGCAGTCCCGTCTCCCAAGATCTTGGACGGCCTGAAGAGGAGACTGGTGAAGGCCTCGGCGGCGGCTGGGCGATGGGGGCGTTGAGATGAAATTGAGTTTTTGAAGTGAGCTTCGACAGCGGGAAGCTGAGGGTTTTTGAGGCGCAGAGGCTGGACGACAAGAAATGCCAATGCTCAGAGGTATTTCACCTCTTGGCGGCCAGTTCGTCTCTGATCTGGCAATGTGAATCGGCGCTTGGCAGGAAGAAGCTATTGGTGATGATGTACCGTTGGATCGTGACGGGTGGTACTCTGTACTGCTGCCACTGCCAATGCCCCTGCCAGTGCCCGCCGGTTGTCTGTCTGGTTTATTGGATTGACGATTGACCGGTGGGAGAGGGGACAGGAGGCAAAGGGGCGCCGGGGGCCGCATGTCACGGTCTAGGAAAGTCAGCCGCTCCTCCAGGCCGAAGCTCACCTTTGTGGAGATTGCCCCTATTTCTCGCCATTTCACTAACGGCGCTGGTGGAGGCGGTAGGAAGGAGCCGACAGTGGGGAGGCGCGATGAGGAGAAGAGTGAGAAAGGACGAGGATGAGCCGTTAGCATACTATAATACTAAAACAGGTGTAGATAAGATGGCCCCTTACATCAGGAGTAAAAGGCAGCCAGTTCCACACTGTGCCAAAAGTCTCTCACAGGCTTGAAACGAGATGAACCTGGCCCGGGCTGTTCCCGGGGGACTTCTTTAGCGAGACCCAGTACCTCGTGATGCGATGGTGGCGCGCGGTGGCTTCAGGTACCGTGCCATTCGCATCAGATTTTCGTTTGTGGCAGCAGCTGCGCCTCTTTGAAGTGAGCGCGGCAGCTGGTTGCCTGACCGTAGTCTGCTGCAGCAGATACGGGAAGACATGAGGCCAGTGTTGAGACTTGGGAATGGGAACGGCTGAATAGGTAGGTAGGAAGGGACGAAAGAAGAAGGGACGAGAGAAGAAGGGACGAGATGCAAAGTCAATCAATTACCAAGAAGAGCTACAGAAAGCGCGAGACTAAGAGAAAGGTGCACCCCTAGCCCCATTTGAACCCACCCCTGTCCCATGTAGACCCCACATTGGCCAACATCCCTGGCCTCCTTCCCTGTCGCCACCCTGCAGCTGCACCTTGTTGCCCGCTGTTAATTCCAGGTGCTTGCTGGTTGTTTTGGCCGGTCTAGCCTGCCCTTGCCTTCATCAGTCGATCCCATGGAAGGCCCATTTGGCACGCACTTGCACCGCAAGATGGTGCCAATCTCTCTGGGGCTGGAGGAGAGCGAATTCCCTGTGGCTATGAGAGAGAGAGAGAATGATTGACAAACGGGGAGACAGGACATTAGTGTCGACGGTTGAGCTGTGGTCCCACTCTGCCAAGTCCTCCGATTCCAGGGCCCGTTTCTGCTTTTCTACCGTCACCTCCCGTCGCTATTCCCGTCGTCCTCCTCTGCTATTTCTCCTTTTCTTCCGTGTGTTTCCTCTAAACCGTCACTCCCTCAACAATCGCTTTTTTTCTTTTTAGGGGAACAGGAGAGAAGAGAATATTTCGAATTAGATCAACCAGTCTTGCCTTGGTTTGATGTCTCGTACCCTATTCTTTTAATCCATAACAACCCAACCATCGACTTCGCACACTCTTTACCAGAACTCGTTATTTCTACCCAAATTTCCGTCGCTCAAGGAACCAGGAAACCGGAATCACCGAATTCCAGTCAATCGCAGTCAGACGTCATCGAACCAACCGACGACAATCTTTACTCGTTTCCCGCCGACATTTGAGCACCTTTCCATCTCAAAAACCAACACCAGATTATCACAATGGGCAAAGTCGCTGCTGCCGTCTCGGCGGCTCTGCTGCTCGCCGGCAACGCTGCCGCCCTCGACCCTATCATCATGAAGGTGCGCTGAACTCCCTGCTTACACGTTGTATGACCACCAGATGCTAACCCCGCCCAGGGCAGCAAGCTCTTCTACGAGAACGGCACCCAGTTCTACATTAAGGGTATTGCCTACCAGCAGGACACCGCCGCTGCTGGTGGTGAGTCCAAGACTGGCGACTACAAGGACCCTCTCGCCGACGAGACCGCCTGCAAGCGCGACATCCCCATTATGGCTAAGGCTGGCACCAACACCATCCGCACCTACGCCATTGACCCTACCGCGGACCACTCCGCCTGCATGAAGCTCCTCTCCGATGCTGGCATCTACGTCGTTTCCGACTTGGGTGAGCCCAGGAACTCCATCAACCGTGACGACCCCCAGTGGAACACCGACCTCTACACCCGTTACACTGCCGTCATTGATGCGCTCGCCAAGTACGACAACACCATCGGTTTCTTTGCCGGTAACGAGGTCTCCAACAACAAGACAAACACCGAGGCTTCCGCCTTCGTCAAGGCCGCTGTCCGTGACTCCAAGAAGTACATCAAGGACAAGGGTTACCGCTGGATGGGTGTTGGCTACGCCGCCAACGACGACGCCGACATCCGGGACAACTCGGCTCACTACTTCAACTGCGGTGAGCAGGACAGCGCGATCGACTTCTGGGGCTACAACATTTACTCTTGGTGCGGTAAGAGCACCATGGTTGGCTCTGGCTACGAGACCCAGGTTGAGTTCTTCAAGAACTACTCCGTCCCCGTCTTCTTCGCCGAGTACGGCTGCAACATCCCCGACGGCGCCGATGGTCGTATCTGGGAGGAGACCACGGCTCTGTACTCCAAGGAGATGACCGACGTCTTCTCTGGTGGTATCGTTTACATGTACTACGAGGAGGCCAACGACTACGGTCTTGTCGAGGTTAGCAACGGCAAGGCTACCACCATGAAGAACTACGACCGCCTTGCCGAGAAGGTTCTGGCTGCCAAACCCTCTGCCGTTCAGATGGACTCCTACAAACCCACCAACTCTCCCGCTGCCTGCCCCGCCATCGGTTCCACCTGGGAGGTCAGCGGCAAGGCTCTTCCCCCTACCCCCAACAAGTCCCTCTGCGAGTGCATGACCAAGAGCTTGTCTTGCACTCCCAAGGACGACCTCAAGGCCAAGGACATTGGTGAGATCTTCGGCTACATCTGTGGCCAGGACCCCTCTGCCTGCTCCGGCATCAGCGCCAACGTCACCACCGGTGTCTACGGCGCCTACGGCATGTGCAACGCCGAGCAGAAGCTTGCCTTCGTCCTCGACGCCTACTACAAGAACCAGAAGAAGGCCAGCACCGCCTGCGACTTTGACGGCCGCGCCCAGGTTGCCACTCCCTCCACTGACGACACCTGCAAGACCGCCCTTGCGTCCGCCGCGGCCCAGAACTCCGTCGCTGCCACTGCCACCTCCGCCCCCGACTCCACCGCCAACCCTAGCTCCAGTGCTTCTGGCAACGCCGCTGCCGCTGCTCAGTTCCAGCCCCTCTTCAGCCTCGGCAGCTTCGCCGTCGGCACCTACCTGGTCGCCGCCGCCGCTGTTGGTGCCGCCATGGTCGCTTTGTAAACGACGCCAACTTGTCGAATCGAGGAGGATGAGAGTGAGGTGCCCGGGGAGATGGGCAGCATGTTTTTTTGCGAGCGTGTAGGATATCCAAGCCGGTACATCAACCGTGCCTCGTTTAATACAGTCACGGCTCGACAGGATTATACCATTCCATGGCATGAGAGGCTCTTTTGTGTTTGTCATCATCAAATGGCGTTGGGACCTCGCTAGCAGCAGCTATTCTGCTTCATGACTCGGACCTCACGAAAAGAGGATCTTATTGTTTTTTAGTTGTCTTTTTGTGCGACGAATAGAAATTTCCTATGTTCAACGCTTTGTCGTGTCGTCTCTGACGGTGAATGTGTGACATGCTTGGTGTTAGAATCTCATCTCGGTATCGTGGCTTGGCTCCTAGGCGACGTTGCCTTTTGCTGTTGATACTGCCTCGACTCCAAGAACCCAATTCAGTCAGCATAGTGTTGAGGCATTTTGACAAGATGCTTGCCGCCCACGGTGAGCACAAGCGGTTGAGGGGCGTTTCTTGGGTTGCCACTCATCCCGTTATTCTTGTTTCGTCATGCCTAAGCTAGTTAGTGCTGTTCTTCAAGCCCTCGTGAAGCAGCTTCCACTCTTTCGCAATCACCATCATCACTCACTACCTCCATAGCAGGTGTGTCAATCGGCCCTGGATCGCCAGACAATGATAGACCCAGTAGTACAGTGGTGTTCTTGCTTGATACCGCGCCCTACGGTGACATGGCGGAGGCCGAGTCAGCATACAGCCACGCTGGTCGAGGTCGAGCACAGCCTGAGAATTGAGTCCTTGTCGTGATTTTGATGCCACTTTCTAGATGGAAAGGTCACAAGAAGTCTTCTGGGAGCCAGCGGATTGTTATATGTTTCTTTCACTCTGTGGACGGGGTGACATTCCTTTCTGAGGTACTCAACGCGACTCTCATTCTCGCCGCCAGTTGCATTATTCATTCCCGTCTGCTATGAACTTTGATCGATGAACTCAACCCACCCGGTCTTCACGGGCGTGAAAGGGCGCTCTTGACGATCGAAAATTCTCAATGCAAGTGAGTTTTCTCAGTTATTTGTCCGACGATGACAGGGAGGCGCAAAAGCTGCCAAGCTTCACTGCGGCTTGATGGGATGCTGAGGCGGCGAACCCGGAGACATCGAACAGTATTTAAATCCTGCGCAATAGCTCGACGACAGGAGTTCTGACCAAGCCAATAGCCATTCCAGCCATGTTGTCTCCGCCCGCTCTCTACTTCTAGTCTCTGTTCGCGACTTTCGTGACGCCCGCGATTACGGAAAATTCTAGCAACGCTCCTCACGCCAGGCGAAGCGGTATTCTACCTGGTTGCGAGAAAGCCGTGAGCCAGGCTGTCCTCCCCATGAGCCGTATACTGAGACAACAACCTCACTGTATGCCTTGCTTTCCCCACAACACCCAACCCAAGTCTTTTTTCCAAATGGCACCGACTCACGACAACGCGTGCCCCCCTCTGGTCGACAGTCTAAGGCGCGGTAGACCCAGCATGCTTCCAACAACCCACCAACACGCCAGAGGTATCCCTCGCCATCGTAGCCGCCCGCGATAGCCAGTGCAAGCTCGCCCTGAAAACCGGAGGACATAACTATTACGTCTTCTCCGTCATCGAGGGGGATCTAGTCTTCGATCTCGTCGCCATGAACGAGGTCACCATCAGCCAGGATGAGAAGTCCATTGCGCTTGGGCCGGGGGGGCACGCGGGATCGTGTATACCCCATCCTCGAGGCGCGTGGCACGATTGTCCCCGGCGGGATAATGTTTGGGGTCGACGTAGGAGGCTGACTCTGGGAGGTAAGTGAATTCCCAACTGCGTTCTTTTTTGTTTGCTTACCGACGCACGGAGAAAAGGGGGCATATCTTGGCTGAGCAGCATCTTCGGCTGGACCTGTGACAACGTCTTGGGATCTGAGCTCGTAACCACCACCAGAGAGGTCTTCGCCCTGAACGACGAGTCGCATCTCGACTTATACCGGGCTCTCCGCGGCGGCGGCAGCAGATACGGCGTCGTGACCATGTTCACCACGAGGCTGCACGACCAAGTCAGATATGGTTCAGCAGAGGGCGCTTCAGCTCTATCGCAAGCGCAGTCTTTAACGGCACTCTCGCGAAATGGGCGAGGGGACCTCGACTCGGGAAACCTGCGCAGCAGCGCATCCCTCGGCTGGAACGCTCTCGCCGACAGACCGCCCACCGGCGTTGCACTCCTAGCTCACGCAGACTCGCAGACTACTGCCAGCGACAGCCACCCAGCCGCGTTCGACGACTTCTTCAACACACTGAAAACGAGTGTCGCGTCGTCCAACGCGTTCCACAGCGGCGTCTGCTTCTTGAACATCCTCATGCAGTGGAAAGATTCTGTTGATGATAGCGCGGCATAGGCGGCGCAGGAACGCACCGAAAAGAGAATCAACGCAGCTACAGAAGGACGGGGCGTGTACGTGCCGTACAAGTCTCCCAACCACGCCAATATCTTCCAGAATCCGTACTCGGGATATGGGGAGGGTAACAAGCAGCGCCTCAGAGATATTGCGGCTACGTAAAACCGGAGGGCATTTCCCAAAAGCTGGAGCCGGGAGGGTTCGAGATTACGCCGCCTGCGGTCCCCGTGTAAACGAGACACTATGAAAGAGAGCCGCCCTCGTGTTAAGTTCGGTGACTGGCGGGAGTTTGAGGTTGATTTCTTGAATCCGAGCTACGCATTTGTCCACGAGGGCCACGGTAGTGAAGAGGCCTCTGTCCAAACCAAGGCTCGAGAGGGCCTCGCATCCAACATAACCCCCGGAAAGGCCGGCCCGATATGACGGCGGAGGAATCCACCAGTTTGTTCTCAGCGGCAAGAAGGCCTTCCTCGCCAATATGGCAGAGGCCTACTTCAGGACCACCGACGTGGGTGACTACCTTCGCCCCTGAACCTATGACCTTGTAGAGAGATAGAAGCTGCAAGGAACAAAACCTGAGTGTTTGTGGAAGCTTATAGGGAGACAGCTTGTCTACCAAGGCTAAGAAATACCAAGCTTTACGCACGTGTGTCTAGTTCGGTCTTGGGTAACGTGATTCACCTAGAGCAGCTAGAATGAGAACAGCTTCCGGTCAACGCTGAAAGTCTCGCCTGTATAAAGAATTTTGTGATAAAAGTGAAATTATGTTAACGTCTTCTTTATTGACCCTTAAACTACCTCACCATTTAGCAAGCGATTACTGCAGAGGTATTTGATTGTGGAAGTGATTGATAGCAGCAGTTTTAGCGGTACGAATCAACTCGCTCTGGCTGCCTTGATTTTCTCCAGACATAGCAGAAGCACTTCTCGAAAGTACTACAAAGCATTAGTGTAGTAAGATGGCCGTTATTGAGCCTTTCTAGAGGATTAGATCTGTTTTAAGCTCTAGTCCGTCCGGCGATCCGATTTTGGGGATGTTCTTGCCTTTTGCCAAGACTTCTTGATACAGAGCTGTGAGATGAGCTGAGATGATTTGAGTTAAGGCAAAACCAAGGGTCGACCGTCGACTTTCGTTTTGCCTTGAGAGACTGGCGAGTGAGAGATGTTGATGCTAGACTTGGTGAGGAGTTTAACTCAGGAATGTCACAATGCAAGTTAGTTTTCGAAGCGTTCAAGATAATTACACGACAGTTCTTGCAAGAACTTAGTTGAAAAAGTCAATCAAGTGCGGGTTGACTAAAACAACTTTCGACAGCAGCTTTGAAATGGACAGAAACCTTACGCCACTTACACAGAAGGCAATCACGAGGAAGACGCAACTATGTAATTCGAATTTGAATGCCTGCCGCTTAGGCGCCACAGGTCTTGGCTTGATTGTCGTTTCAGTTGGATGTGAACGCTTCTATTCAACCCAGAAGTGGTAAGCAGCCCAACAGAAGTTAGATTCTTAAGCAGTCCCGAGGATGGACGCCCAGTGGCTGATAGTATCATATTGGGTGCAACTGTGTTACAAATCATCCTTTTGTGATTCCTTTCTTGAGATCTAAAATAGCCGGGGTTGGGTGGTGAGATGCTTTAAATGATGGCTTGGAATATTACATTTAGGTGCACATTGTGAGATGTGACCTTATAGAGCGCATCCAAGCAAAGCAACCGCAGTTCGACTGGCCTCAAATTGGTACTCATACGAACCGGAACCGCTTGAACCCGCATGCCATTTCACAAGAAACCACCATCAATACACCCCATCACGACCACCCCATTGGCCGCAATGCGACGATCGCAGGTTGTGGATGACCATATTAGATATCTCAACCATTTACACGTGTAGAGCACTCTGCCCAACGTTAATTCAACCTCATTGCTTCCTTCATCCGCCCGCCGGAGACCATGCGGAGACCATGCGAACTCGGGATCCAGAGTCGCCGAACATGAGCATCTGACCAATGAGATGCTGCGCGGAGCCCGCGAACACGACTCTTTAAGCTAAGGTATCTGATGCTATCTTGCTCACATATGAATGTACATCCCACCGGTGCCAATTGACATCTTCTTCAGCGCCTCTTCCCGCGTTCCATGCATGCGCCTTGATCCCAAGATCGCCGCAGATTTAAACAATCGAAACAAGGGACGGCACAAAACTCCCCGAACTACCGGACCTCAAGGCGAGACGGTATCAAAAAAAAAGACATTAACGCAGGGAATTAACTTAGAAGTGGCTTTCCCACCTCGAGGCACGATTCAGCTCCAAGTCCTTTTCGAACCTGTCATATCTTTTCATTGAAAATTGTTAGTGGAGAGACATCGTCGGCCTCTCGTGGGACTTCACCTCCAAACACGGACATGATGCCATCAGCGAAACCTGACCATCGCAGACCACGGCGTCTCCGAGCTTCGAGCCAGACAAGCCAGCAGTCTGCAGCCCCTGCTCGTCGATTTCGGCGGGCAATTATGGATTCAGTCTGGATTCACATTCATGACGCGCCATGGCGAGGGCAAGGGCCTTCTAAAGCTGATGATTGTGGGAGGAGCCGGGGAGTGGAAGGCGGGGACCGTGTTCACGCAGCTCGAGAAGCTCGAATACTGCAAGGATCTGGAGAGGAAGAAAGCTGCTTGTGTTCCGCCTGCGTTGGCGCCGGTTGCGAATGGGGTTAACGGACATGGATCTGAGGCGGAGGATCCCCAGGTTCTGATCATCGGCGAAGGTACGTGTAATCTTTCAAACACCTGAAAGGCAGAGTAGACAAGCCGACATTGTGCCCTCAGCCCAAACTGGTCCGATGCTCGGCGCGCGGCTCCAGCACATGGGTATCAAGACACGACTCCTCGAAAGAAGCCCCCGACTGGGCGACTCGTGGAAAAAGCGATACCGGAATGTCACCCTCCAAACGCCAACCTACAGATATCACTGGGCCTACATGAAGATCCCCGAGATGTGTGTGGCCCCGGTTCCTAATGAGAGAGACAAGGTGGCCGAGTTCATGGAGCACTACGGCCAGCTTATGGGTCTCGACATACAGTACAACGCCGAGGTCACCAAGGTCACCTTCGACGAAGCCGCGAAGAAGTGCACCGTCCAGATCACAACTCCAGAGGACCTCAAGAGGCTATCAGCTCGGCACGTCGTGCTCGCTACGGGCCTCTTCGGCGACGAACTCATCGTCCCGGAATTCAACCAAGGGTCAAGAGCTCTTGAAGGGTCAGATGTACCATTCCAAACACCACCGATTGGCCGCCGAGGTCCCGGATGTGCGGGATAAGAAGATGGTAGTGATTGGCGCGGCGATGAGCGGACAAGACATATCCGTCGACTTTGTGGCGCACGGGGCAAAAGAGGTGACGATGATGCAGCGCCGCGCGATATTCTCCATCTCGCGCGAGTCGTGGAAGAACTTTATGCTCGCGCTGTGGAACATTGACGGTTTGAGTACCGAGGAGGCGGACATCGTGGGCAACGCGATCCCCTTGGCCGTGATCAGGACGATGAGCATTGGGTTGACCAAGATTGGCGTTGAACGAGGGTGAGGATGGGTACGGGCTGGCGGATTATCAGTTGATCAAGGGCGGGCAGTATTACATCGACCAAGGGGCGAATGAGATGATCCTGGACGGCAGCATCAAGATTAAGAGATGTGAGGAAGGGGCGAAGGAGTTTGTGGAAGATGGGATTGTGCTTGCGGACGGGACGAAGCTTGGCGGATGTCGTGGTTCTTGCGACTGAGTTCCAGAAGGAGACGACGACTATTGAGAAGCTGATGGGTCCGGTTGTTGCGAAGAGGCTGCATAAGTCTGGGCAGCTGGATGAGGAGCAGGAGAGATCTGGTGTAAGTGGTGAAATCTGCTCATTCGATGAAACGATTCATACTGACGATGGTTCACAGTAATGGCGGTCAACTGGCGTGCCAGGATTCTGGTGCATGACGGACAGCTTCATGTACTGCCGCCAATTTTCGGTGCCGTTGGCGTTGCAGATTGCTGCAGCTGAGCAAGGTCTGAAAAAGTCCTACTATAAGGAGCTGTGAAGTATCGAAGGAAAAAAGGAACGGGATCATGCCTGCCATCAAACAGGCTATTTGGGTTATGCGATGCATCTAGAACGGCGCTCAACGTGGCTGGATATTGGGCTGGCATCGCTTTGTTTTCGGTGCATCAACAGTCACCGGTTTTGACGAGACTATCAAGGCATTGGGAAAATGCAGAGAGCACATGGGCTGAGGAAATCACGTACGTACAGGACCGAGAGTGGTAAAACTACTTTGAGACCAGTAGTCAGGTTCGCGGAGTTGAGCATGAGTGATTAGCTCTCTTTGAAATGCTTCACTAGCGACGACGTGGGTCATGAGTCGCAAGATGAAGACCGCCCAAGAGACCTCCCAGTGACTTGTAAAGTCTGAAGTTTGATCCGAGTTTCTATCAATTTCATTTGAGTTGTTGGAATGCCAGGTCCCAAAGACTTTCATTTGACACATTGAAACGCAGAGAGGCGGTTTGACAAGCACGTGTAAGACGCGCTGAGCTATCAGCACGTGACCGACCAGCGATAAGCTTAATCTTCAGAGAAGTGTCCTCAGTACAACCACTCACCACAACCACACCCCACGATTCCACGTCTCACGAAATACCGTCACCTTCACCAAATTGCACGAAACAAGATACCCGAAGCCGAAGCCGACGACGACGACGACGACGACGACGACGCGGAGACCACCCCCAGGCAAAAAAGCAGCCCACTGATATCTACAGCCTCTACCACAACCACATCCCAGCCGCCAAAATGACAGACCTCACCCACTTCGACCTGCTTCCCCTCCAAATAGACCCCCAGTCCAAGGCAATCACAACAAGCTCCAACTCGCGCGCCCTGAACGCCGAGCTCGCCCAGCTCAACGCTCTGCACCGCTCCCTCGTCAACTCCGACACCACCCAGCACGGCGTCCCGCCGCCCCCGATGCCTGTCAACCCTAAACGCTCCGCAAACGTCACCAAGCTGCGCGACAGCGGCAACGCAGAGTTCCACAAGAAGAAGTACGCAGAGGCCGTCAAGTTCTACACTCTCGGCCTGCAAATGGCCCTCACCCGCCCCCTGTGGGAGCCCTCTCAGCTCGTCCGCGAGGAGGTCGCCGGCCTCTACGCTAACCGCGCCCAGGCGCACATGGCCCTGCAGCAGTGGGCCGAGGGATCTGTCGACGCGGAGGCCAGCGTCGAGGCGCGCAAGGTCGGCAATGCGAAAGCCTGGTGGCGACGCGGCAAGTGTCTGCTCGAGATGGGTCGGCTGGACGAGGCGAGGGATTGGGTCGGCAAGGCACTCGAGTACGAGGGAGAAGAGGGCGAGCTCGTTGCGCAGTTGAAGGAGATTGAGGCCAAGATCGAGAAGAGGGAGAGCGCTTGAGCGGGATGGAGGTGTTTGGAAGTATAATCAAGACAGATCGTCTGGGCGCATCGCGACGCATCAATGACCAGCGTCTGGCGGAAAGGAAATCGAGTTACGGACAAGACGCGACGGGGGGAACGATGAATAGCATCTTGAATGCGCGAGTGATCGAGGTATTCTGCGCCGGATGACCTGCATAAGTCGACATGGTTTGCGGATACATCACAGCTTGTCATCGACAGTAACAGGTCCGAAGCGTGTCAGGCCGTTCGGATTTTCTAGTATACCACATGTACCAATACCTATGAACATGAACCCTCCATTTCGTGAAAAGCCATGATGTAATTCAAATCGCGTTTTGGGAGAGGCATGCCAGAAGAGAAGAAACGAAAAGGTATGATACGCGGCCGAAGCGTGAATAAGCCATTTAAACACTATGCGAGGGACGTCATTGCGTTTTCGCTCAGACATCCTCTGGATATCCCAACAGACCGAAATCAAATGCGTGAGGGTGCTTGTATCCGCAGCCGCCCATATCCCATTATCCTCCCTGAATGCCATTCGCAGGTCCGGCAACTTGTTGTTGGCCTGGGTCTGAGTTGTGTGGCCGAGCGATACGCAGTCCGGAGCATCCAGGTCGGCCCACCCGTGGCCCTGGATCCAAGCTTCTTTTCATCCCCGTTCATCGTGACCTTCGCCGGTTGTGATGTTCTCCGGTTGTGAGAGTGTTTCTTGATGTGGTGCGAATGGCCCGATGGCCGTGTCTATGAGTAGGTCGGACAGTCGCCACGAGCCGTTTACAAAACAGTCGTCTTCTCGGTCAAAGTCTTGCCGCGGGGACGCATGACGGCGTCCTGGCTGCTCATCCTCCTGTCCAGCGCACGCTCCAGCTTGGCACCGAGGGCAAGCTTGCTCATGTTGGCGGTCTTTTCCTCGCTCAGGGTAACCCTTTGGGAGCTAAGCGCCTTGTTTTCCATACGGTCGAGACCGGTCGCGATGTCGGCGATTTCGGCGTGGGCCGAATCGGTAGTCTGAACGGTGTTGGCGAATGAAGGAGCCATGCTGTAAGTACTGTATCGCACCGAGGCTCGCACCTGAGGATCGGAGGCTTGTGTCAGAACAGCATTCATTTGGGTCAGAGTTGGAGAGACCGGAGAGAAAACAAAGGCTGGGGACCGGTGGAAATGGGAGTCGAACGGGAGAAGTTGGGATTGAGACCAGCGAACAAACGAACGGATTGTGGGAGGTAATGCGAGGTGCAGCGTCAAAGAGCCCAAAGGCAGAAGGGATGAGGATGAGGCGCAGCAGGTAGGAAGAACAGACGGTACAGTTTGCTTGGTGGTTGATGAGGAGAAGGGAAGGAAGAATAGGAAAAAAGGGCTAGGTCAGAAAAGCCAACATCAGGAGACTTGACAACGTACAGAGGGTGCCATGATGGGACGAGAAGAGTCGAGCGAGGTAGGCATTGTAATTTTCTGACTATAGCGTGATCCCTGCCCGAAAAAGGTTCGTCGAGGTGGCCGTCCCGACCGCTGTATTGACGAGAATGGTTCGAGTTTCCACAGCCCGGGGCTTGCTTCACGACTGTCGGACCAAGCTGGACAGGTACAGGGCGTAATTGGGTCGACGTACGAGGAGCGAGCGGGCTCTGCGGTGTCGGTTTAGTTATTTTATTTTATTTTACTTTTCTGCAGCGGCGCACGGCGTGGGCGTATGCGGCAGCGGCAGCGGCAGCGGCAGCAATTGACAGGTATCGGCGTCCGGTAGGGGCCCCGGGGTTGGACGCGAGGAGAGGAGAACTCGTTTACTTGGTTCGGGGTTCAGTGGCTTCGGGAGGGTGGGCTCGAGGGCTCGAGCCTCGAGGGAGCAGTCTGGTCGAGGGCTCGGAGGCGAAAGTGAGGTCACTGGAGACCGTGAAGAATGCAGGCAGCTGCAGGAGTGGTTAACTGGGGAGTTGGGAGTGGATTGATGGCGTCGTTGCCAATGAGAGCGGGAAAGGGATGGCAGGCCGTTGGGAGAGATTTGGCGAGATTGGAGCTCGGGGGGAAGACGATCGATGGGTCCGTACTGGGGACGAAGTCGTATCGTGCAAAACAGACGCTGTGGGCGAGTCCTTAGAAAAGGAAATTTGGTGACCGAAGGGGGGAAATGGAAAAGAGAGAGAAATTGAAATGGGAATTGGGAGATGCAAGACGGAACTACGGGCGGAAGCGACGCGTCTGGAACCTGGAAAGACTAGAAATGAAAAGGGAGGTAAGATACCTTACAGGCAGAGGCAGGTACGGAAATAATAATGGAACAATTATCAATCACGCAGGTGCTAGTTGAGGTAAGTTAAGGTGACAGTGACAGTGACGGTGATGACGGGAATGACAGAGGCAGGCAGCCTCAGGTCGAGTCGTGCTACAGCAGGCAGGAACGGAGGGCGGGAAGTGAGGAGGGCAGTCACGCGTAACCTATAGGTACCTAGTCAACCAACTCCGGCAGGACTAGTACTAGTAGATACATGCAAGTGCAGGCAAGTGCAAGTGCGATACTAGTGGTATCTTCCCTTTCAGGTGCCTTCTTACCTACAGGGGGCCAGGAGCAGAAAGTGCCTGCTCTGTCTGCCCTGAGAGTATCTGAAGTTCCTTCCATTGCCTTACTCCTGCACCTGCTTCTGTCTGTCTGCAGGCAGAGGACAGGGAGTAAGTACCTATCTGGGAAAGGCCGCCTTAATCTCAAAGAGATCAGGAGAGACACACACAAGTGGACGATGCTCCTTACGAGTCTAGTGGATCCAGCCGAACGGCTTTGCCAGTGAATTATGGAAACAGCGACTTGTGATACTAGCGCCAGTTTTCTGCCATGGCGCAAGCAGAAGCCATGTGCAGAGCAGGGATGGCTGTGAAGGTACGCAGACAGGGGCCTGGACCCAGCAGGAACCAGGTACGTAAGGTATCTCTTCAGGGCCGATCCATACTCATACTTAGCCGTTTTTTCCTATCTACAGCTTTTGTTTAACATCGCGGGAGGACGAGCTACAGTACCTGATGTCTTGCCTCACTTTAGGTTCACAGCTACCTTAGACTGATCTGAATGTCCAGCCATTCCTGTTCTTTTCTCTGACACCATCTGCGATCTATGATTACACCCCGCCTTGAATGCCATGGCTGGATGATGATTGTTTCCTCCCTGGCGCAGCTCATTGACAGAAGCAGCCCGTTGCTGGGGCACGTACCCCATGGCCAATTAATCTGTGGCAGGAGCAGCCAGACCGGACCCGACGGCTCAGTAGGCACTCCTAACTGGAAGTGGAAGCCACCAACCTCCCCCCAAAAGCAGCAGCAACAACCAGCTTCCAGTCTTGGACGGCCAAGTTGGCAGACCACGATAGCTACCTACTTCATCAGTACTGCCGCCGCGGCGTTTCATTCCCAGCTCCCAGTCTCGCGGGTGTCTTGTTTCCCATTTCCAACAAACCCAACAAACCCTGGCGTCCCGTTTCTTCTGTTCCTTTTTTTCCCCTATGGCTTCCCCATCCCATGTCGCATATTCCGCGATGCTAAGCCGTACATGCATCCCGTTGCCATTGGATTGGGGTTCATGGCCCGTCCCCGTCCATCGAAATACCCCGACCTGACACTGGAGTGCAGATAACCAGCATTGGATGGCCATCGGGGCCATTGGTCTGCCTGCGGGTGTCTCTGTCTGGACTCTGGACTCCGCCTCTGGACTCCCGGCGCCCTTATCGCCGCCATCCTCCGCCGGATGCGTCCACCTGCATTTCTAAGTTGAGGAAACATCCGCGAAAGACTCAAAGACGATGACAGAAACAGAAGATCTGTAACTGCCCCCAACTTCCAGATACCTGGCCGCCCGCGCCGCCGCCGCTATTCACTCGCCCCTTCAGTCAATCTACTTGAGCCATCTCGTCAGCCGTCGTTTACATGTCGCACCTCTTCCGGCCTCCTTCGGCAGCGCAGGCTAGGTAGCCCCAAAGTATGAAGTACCCGATTCTACTAGAGTACGCTTACGAACACGGGGCCACCAACCACGTCCCGGAGATACGACGCACTGCACTGCAGACACACAAGGGGCCGCTCAGACGTCGAGATCATCGGCGAAAAGGAGAGGGGCTATGGGGGCCGCAAATCCTGATGGCATTCAACCGGAGCCCATCACGTTCTGTACCCCTCCAGCTAGTCATCCGCTCCGCTCGCTCCCATCATCTTTCTTCCATCTCATCCGCGCATTGCCAGAAACCACCAGCTCCAGCCTCCAACGGCTGTCGAGGCGGCCGAGGGGTTCGAGAGCCGCTGTGCTCGTCGATCACTCCTCACGGGGAACACTCGTTCACACCCACCCGCCAGAACCACAGACACTTACCAAGGAACACATCGCCAATTCCACGTGTCGCCGGTGCCAATTGAGTTTGGGCCGCTTCCTACTGCGCTTATATATACAACGCCGCCGCAGGGCATTCCAGAGGGATATGCTGCCCTACCTGGGCTACACATACTTCACGGACTGCAGCGTACAGCGCGCTTGGCCTCCAACTCCTGTCAGCATTCCTTCCACCCACCGCCGGATCGCTGCCAGATCCTGCGCGATGAACCAGATCGCAAGATCGCAGTATCGCAGTCCGTACCGAGAGACGCTGATGACACCGACACTGCCGGACGCGCCTCCTGTAGTAACCGCAGTCAGACAGGTCTCGCTCGCTGTCAAACAACTGGAGGCTGTCGCTGTTGTGTCTTGTTTGTCGTCTCGCCTTGAACGCAGCCCGTCGTCCGCATTGTTTTAGTCCGTTGTCGATCGTCTTGGCCCAACCATACTTCTAAGCCCAAAATCCAAACCCCTACAGCGGCTCCGTGACGTATCCAGTTGCAGTCCTTTCCCAACTCCGAAAAGGGGCTTAACCACGGTATAATGAGTAGAGGACGAGGGGCCTCGCCCTCGGGGGCTGACGGCAGGCCATGAGGACGCCGGCCGGCCCCAGCATGTCCGTCCTTGAGTGAAGACGACTAAGACTTGGCCCCAACCGTGGCGCCGCCCCGTAGTGCCCAAACCGCAGGCCAACCTGCAACCTAACCGAGCTTCGCCTTTGCGAAACCGGCCACAGAATGACGGCTATCCATCAAAGACGCTGCGTCTGTCGATCGGCATTTGACGAGACCAGCCGCCAGCCTGCAGTTATCGTGTCCGGGAATGGCGCTCACACGAACACCCATGCGCATGGTCCGTCTCAGACTTCGTCCGCCTCCTCACACCATCAACACCACCAAACCGCCTTCCTCAGGCCACTTTCGATACTACTCTGACCTAACAGGCCGCGCCAGTGGCTGGTTCCCCTCATCTTCGTACCTCCCCCTCACACACACTCACGAAAGTGGTGCATGTTGGGCACGTGGCAAACACGCTCATTCCCGGCCGCGGGCGGCGCTGGGCACTACCTAGCCTCGTGAACCGCATGGGTTAAAGGACGGCATAATCCTTGCGCTCTATGGCCAATTACGACGTTGTCTGGCTGTCATTTTGCCTGGCGTGGGATAAACTTCTAGCATCGGGACCTTGAACACGATAGTACAATCTTGGCATTTCATGATTCGCGGCCTTGACTGCGACATGGTTGATCAAGCTCATCAGGCGGAAGTAATCTCATGGTTCGTCCACGACTCCACTCCCATTGCCAGGGAAGCTTTGGGCAGCCATTACTCACCTGGCCGCCCTGGTGTGCCGAAACTTTACAGCTCTCGAGTTTCATTGAGCATGTCAAATCCCTCGCTTCCTGGCTATTCTCGGAACAGCCTGAAATTGCCGGCCTCGAGTCATGGGCCTTTTCGGCTCTGGCATGCTCTGCGGAAATCGAGGGCTAAATGAATACTCGCACTCACATGCGGTCCCAGTCCTGTGTCCACCTTTTCCACGTGGTTTCCCGCAGTCCCTTGCCTCTGGGCAGGAACAGACTCCTGGGACATCGACGGCTGGCCGGGTGGAAATTGCAAGTAGATGGCGGGCTCAGCTCATGCTGGTCACCGGTTCTCCAGCCGACATCAACAGCCTCATGCCTGCCCGGCCGCGAAGTCGTGGAATAAGTGTTTTGAGTCCTGACAGCCGCTAAGCGCCGACTCTAGGAATATGATCGAATATCGTTGTTTCATTGTACACTGATGCCCCAGGCATTGTTGAAAGGGTCTCCGCGGCCATCGCGTTTTCAACAGAATAAAGCGAATGTTAACAATGTTCGCTTGCAACGCTGCGTTAATCAAAGTGGGTCGTTCGGTCGGTTCAAAATCAATACGACCTTACACAGCGTCAAAGTTCAACTTCTTTCAACGACCTGAGTCGAAATGTATCAGTTGTGCCGGGAAAGTAGATAATTGCATGACTAGGCGGGGTTTTAAGGCGATCTTTACAACCGTGATATCAACGAGACAAACGGCGCAAACCGCCATTCAAAATCGAAGGGCAACACTTCTTCGACTACAGGTCTGATTAACACCCATGCGGCGAACGGGCTCGACTAAGCCGGCAGTTGCGTCCCGCCTCCAGCAGCGGCGTGGTGGATATCGAAGCTCGCAGCGGAGCAAGCTCCATGAAGTTGCAGCAAAGAACTACGACCGAGAGCGCAAGAACCACAGTCAAATCAAACCAGCGATTCATATAAGTTTCCCTGCACTATCGGCTGCTTGAAAGACGGGGGACGAAGTATCTTCGCTCCAAGCTTCGAATCGCCTCTGTACTTGTGTCATCTGATGAAACGTTTGTCCTCGGACGCGTGCATTGGAGTCAACAGGCAATTTTCGTCCGGCCAACTCATATGGCTTGGGTTTAAGGCGGGTCAGCTAAAGGCTGCGTTCAACCACCAGATTGGGCTGTGGAAAGAAGCTCCTGTCTGGACAGACTACAATCAGATCTCCGCCAAGGCTGCGAGAGTAGCTCTGATATTGATGACCTGTCCTGTGCGGCGCCACCAAAATGACGCAGGACAGCAGAGGAAGAATGGAGACCACGATGTCACCTGGGCGCTCTTCTAGCGAGGTTGTCTCGACCAGGTTATCCATATCTGCCTGATGTGAGAAGCCAGGGAGCTCGTTCTAATGCATGGCTGATTCAAGTCATGTCGACGGCGCAATTTCGACCCAGATGTGCGTGCCTCGAGAAAGTTTGGCTGCAAATTGTGTGCCTTCTTTCTATGATACGAATAGCAGAAAGCTTGTACCGTCTCACCTGTGATATCCATGTATCCCAGGGAGACTGGCTCAGAAGCAGACTGCGTCACGTTACTCTGCGTCAATCTATACGCATTCAAAGAGAGCTCGTTCGCGATTAAACCTCTGAATAGCTCTCTCCGGCCACACGTGTACACCTCATTTATTCCTCCTTCACCATGATCCTCACAGCAAACTTGTGATTACTGAAAAAATCCATTTCGTTAGCCCTCAACGCCTACTCAAAAGAAGCGCAGATCGTTCTGCCGTATCTCTGAATCGTCGAGTTACCCAAACCCCAGTGCTTCTGCCGAAACAACCATGGAATTGATGCCAAAACGGAGTTCAGCTGTCTCCGGTGCCGGATGCGCTCGCAGAGAATTCCTTAACA
The DNA here is from genome assembly GCA_036785755.1 of Colletotrichum ledebouriae. Lineage (NCBI taxonomy): Eukaryota > Fungi > Ascomycota > Sordariomycetes > Glomerellales > Glomerellaceae > Colletotrichum > Colletotrichum ledebouriae. Next base: position 42,400 of record JAVHLU010000401.1, read on the forward strand.
GAATCTAACAAGATATGAAAAGGCGTGAAGACATTATATCTAATCGATGCGTCAACCACGACAAATAAGCAATATATCTCTGTTTTATTCACCACGAGTCAAATCGAAACTTTGTAAGCAGCCCAATCGAAGCTCAACCATCCATCAAAAAGTCGTATTAAGCGCCACGATCCCCTCCCTGAACCTTCTCGTAGCTTCACTATCAGTCCCCCTCGCCTCGGCCTCCCACCTCCCAATAACTCTCAAGACCTCCCTCCGTCTGACCTCAAAGTGCGTCCTGACGAGATCCGCCCACGGCGTGTCCTCCAGCCGGCCGTCCCGCAGCATTCTCAGCCACTCGGTTATGCCGTAGGAGACCGTTAGGCCTCGCACCTTCTTGCTGTAGACATCAGCGAGCACCTCAGAAGAAACGCCGAAGGAGACATTGTCGTTGCTGGCTCCCGGATGGTGGCCGGGCTCGTTGTACCAGGGGTTCTCGCAGAGGACCATGCCCTGCAACGAGACGAGGACTTGGAGGAGAGTGGATTTGTCGGGGAGCCACTGGTCGCCTGACCAGGTGCCAAGAAGAGAAAGGCAAACTGCGTTGGATAGTTTAGCTTGACTGTGATTTTACATCGGAGGCGGTGGCTCACCTTTCCCACCAACGTACAAGTTGGGGTTAATCTTGGTGTAGGGAGGTGAAGTCTTGAATGCGACTTTTGGTGGTTTGCGCGGGTACGAAAAATCGCAGAAGATGTCGAACTCGAAGAGACCATATTCGTACGGCGTGCCCGCGGGCCCAACAATCATGGCCTTCATGGTGTCCAACCTCGTCCCGTCGTACCGCACAAAAATGCCCTCCGGTAAGCCCCTCCGCAGTATTTTGATCTCGTACAAGAGACGCTTCATTCGTTCGGGGCACGAGGCATTGCTCGCACTCGCTCCCAAAAAGTGTCGGAAGGAATATCCAGACACCCAGTTGTCGCATTCAATCTCCGCCACCTTTTCACTCGATAGCCACTGACAAAGCCCAGCTTTCCTCTGTTTGCGGCGAGTCATCGACTCCGTCGAGTGTCCATACTCATCGGCAAACAGGCAGATTCGCTGGCACATGTCCAAGGTGTCTTTGGCGCCTATGCCAATCAGAATACAGGACTTCATTGTCGCCTTGGCTTGATCCGCAAGGGGTGGGAGGAAACTAGCAAGAGACTGCACGTGGCTGACGCCAATATACACCCGGCTCGGCAACACCACCGCCTTACCTTTGCCTTTGTCTTTGGTACCTGATGTGGCTGGAGAGACGCGGAGCGCCTTATTGACAGTCTCTCCAAAAGCCAATGGCAAAATTGTCTGGTCGAAAGGATACTCCGGACGAGATTCCCGAACGGCTGAGGCCGAGAGGGGGTGCTTCGCGACTATCTCGAGAAAGTCAAAGAGCGCATTGTACAAGACTGGGCGACTCATAATGGGTTTGACGCAGCCTTCTCGGAGCAATTCGGCCAGTTGGCACATCAGAGGGCTTCTTCGTAGTATGGCAAGCAAGAGCTGCGGTGGCTCATGGTCGAAGAGACTTTGTTTCCCGATCTGGGGCCAGATCCTTGTGAGTTCCATCAACACGAGTGGAAGGGTTTCGAGGCAGTTGTCGGGTTTGTTCGGAGAGCTAGGCGGGACTCGTTTTCTAGCTAAGCTGACAGGCATGAAGTTGTTGCTGCGCTCTACTTTCTTCGCAGTGTCGCTAGAGGATGAATCCTTTTTGGAGGACGAAGCGCTCTTCGCTTGGGAAGAGGGCTGGCAATTTACTTGCACATCTTGGTACATAGACGCAAGCTCATTGTGGGGATGGGCGTGAGGACCGCACAGGAGGACGAAGATGTGGAAAAGTCGAATGCCGTCACAGCACCACTTCTCTGTTCCGATTCTTCCTGTAGAGGAGGAAGCAAGAGTTATTGTGGATGCAGGATCGGGTGTTTTCTTCGAGCAGCAAGGACATGAAACCGTCTTGCATTTTGTGTTTGGGCAAGTGATACCAACCTTACTGGTTGCAGGAAGTCGGCGTAGCTGACCGCAAAGCTTTGGGCCTGAGCAGATGTCAGCCTATGATGACAAGTGAAGGAAGATTGAGTCCGTGGCAAGTAAATGACAAACCTTGACCAAGTTGCAGAATCTCACAAGCAAGCTCAAAGATGATTTTGGTGTTGTTCTCCATGACGTAGCCACGGCATGTTGGACACTGGTGTCGGAAGATGGCCTGAATGAAGTGACGGATTCCCTGTTCATCCGCGATTTCTCCAGCAGACGATGTTAAATTCAAACATTCTCGGATGATGGTGTTCCGTTCGATAGGCGCCAACTTGATGCTGAGATTGATGTTGGAATCTGTGTCAACCTCTGCAATCCTATTTGGCATCAGAAGATAAGCAGTCATGATCATTTGAGATGCTGAGGAAACCCTACCTCAGGCGGCTCGATCGCCGGTGTTTCTCGTATTTCTTGCGGAAAAAAATGCGCAATTTCTGAAGCGGTTCTCGCAGCATTGTGAACTATACAACGCTTGACATGAGGATTCCCAAGTTTTGTCGTGTCAAAATCGCCAACTATGCTTCTTGGAAAACCCAGGGCAATTTTGTGGAGCATGACTTGGTGCAAAGTATGCCCAGAGTTGCGAGCGAGATCAAGTGGGAATAAAAGATCAAAAGCTTCGACGTAGGAAATCCTTGCCAGCATGTGTGCGATCTGTTTGCCTAGTTTTAAGCTTTCTTGTCCACCTGGAAGCGAAGGACCTCATGAACACGGCCCCGATGGGGTATGAGGGGTCCTTGATGGCCTTGAACCATAGCGCGTGGTAGCGCCATAAATAGGAGGGGGAAGCTCATAAAGGGATTCCAGAATAGATATTCAATGATATTTTGTGTACTGGACGTGTTCGTCAAGATCAAGTATATACAAGAAGAAAGGAATATGACGTCTTTCTACGAGCGCAAGATGTCATAAGACAGGATGAACAGCTTCAGAAAGCAGGGTTCGCGTTCTTCAGAAGCTGCTCAAAGTAAGCCTGGAACCAGGTGCCAGCCTCAGGGGCCGGCTTCAGGGCGTCGTTCTTTCCGCAGTTGTGATCGTAGCGGGCCGCCGAGGTGTCGGAGGTGCCATCGCTCTCGCCGCCAGGCTTGACCCAAACGAAGGCGTCGACGAGCGAGGAGCCGGTGTTGGTAGAGGGGCGCAGACCAAAACCAGTTCCAATGGCGTTGCACCAGTCACCCCAGGCCTCTTGGCCGGTAGGCTGCTTACCAGACCGACCCTGGTCGACGATGAACTGAGCGCCCCAGCCCTGGGCCTTGAGGAGAGGGGCAAAAGCCTCAATGTAGTGCTTTTCATCGTAGTTAGAGTTACCTAGGAGATTTAGCACGATGCAGGGGAAGTATTTGGTGCTGCAGCTCACCTGAGGTGTAAGGCGGAGGAGAGCTGATACTCCAGGCGTTGTCTAAAAAACAGTCAGTGGTTGATCTACAGGAAGAGTAAAGAATGGGTACGGACAGTTTGCGACGTTGGTAACCAATCCACGGAGAGCCTTGGGGCTGCCGGCATCCTTGTACACCTTGGCATACATCTGGGCAGCGGGAGCGAGATTGGCTTGCCACCCAAGCCAGCCCGCATGGCCACCGTCCAGGTACATAGCCACATTAGGAAGGTTAAGCTTAGTGACGGCGTAGTTCGTGCACTCGAGGTAGGCAGCTTGGGCACCTGCGCACTTGGGGACGTTCAGGTTCGTAACAAGGTTGGCAAGAGAGTCAGGCTCTGAGGCAGATTAGCTATAAGTACACAGAAGAAAGGGGAAATACTGACCAATGACGAGCAGGATGCGGATATCAGAATACTTGAGGATCATAGTTCGGATAGCATCGATGTACTCCTTGTACTTAGCCACACCACCGTCAGCGATGGCGTATTCGCCGTTGGATGCGGCAGCAGCGCAGTCTCGGTCTGGAAGATTGTAGACAACGAATTGACCGGCGTAGTTAGCACCAGCTTGGTTTTCCTTGCGAATGTCGGCCAAGGTGGCATCAACCATGGGAATCTTTGCTCGGGTGTCCATCCACATGAAAGTAGGGACCTTTGCAACCTTGGCGGCAGCTGTGGCGAGGGCGGGGCTCAGAGACGGAATAGCCAAGGTGGTGATTTCGGAAGCATAGTATGAGTTGGCATAGAGGTCGACGCCGGCGAAGGGGTTGCCGGTGTAAGTGGCACCGCCGGTCGGGACGGGAGTGGTGCCGGAGCTAACCCGGGTCGTCGTCACTCCGGCAACGGTAGAAGTAGTCCGAGAAGGGGTGACGACGGCGGTCGAAGTCGTGCGAGCGGTAGTAGTACCGGGAGGTACAGCGGCCCCAGGAATGCATTGACTGTACCACTCGTTGGTGACAACACAGCTGCTGCCAGAAGCACAGCATGTAGGGCCACTCCAGCCATTGCCACCGCACTGAGTCCTGCAGTGTGTTATTTAGGGTGCTGATTTGAGAGACGACAGGGCTCCTACCAGGCAGCTCCGCAAGACTGCCTTTCCTCGATGGGAACAGCAAAGGCAACGCTGCCAAGCAGAGCGGCGGCGAGAAGCGATCGTGCGGCCATTGCTGTATGATGGAGGCAAGTTTCGTCAAGTTGATGTTGTCTTGTCGGTGGTTTGCAGTTCTGAACATGAGATGCAAGTCTGGGAACCACGGCCTTTTATCATGTCTCGTGTCCAAGAGAGGTCACCTCTTTGAGAGTACATCGCTTGTACTTCCGGATCGACGGGATGGGAAGACCTGGGCTCGCGAGGCGAAAAGAACGCCGCCATACGATCCCGGAAGGAGTCTTCGGTATCCTGAGCCAGATTGCTCCTTTGAGACAAGCGCCAACCGAACGGGCGAAGCCGTCTCAGCCATGGATTTTTCGTGACCATAGTACTAGGTAGTATGGAAGAGGCATCCGAACTCAGAGTTGGATCCATGGTACCAGCTTCGACGGAGGCATGTCAAGACCAGAGACGGAAGCTGGGCATCGAGGCAAACGTGTCGGTAGCGCTCCTTCATAAGGCCGATTGTAATGTTTGATGGCCTCCAAGGAAAAAGTCCGCCAACCAAGGGGTGGTCCGGGGTCGGGCTGGATGTAACGCGGGCTGAAGTCATCTCGGAGGCCACGCTCCATGATAACCATGAATGGAAGATGCCTCGGTCATGGGGGCGCCGTGGATGCGGGGAATATCGAAGAGGGTGCCATGAGGAGTCGGAAAAGGCCTCGAGCCTTCCGATTAAGTCGCATATTTGGCGAACCTTGGATGGGACGAACGGCTGGAAAGCCCGAGGCGAGCTGGAACCCAGGTGGCGAGCTGCGGTGGGCGCGATTAATCATTTATCGGAAGCTCGCGAAAGCGTCCGCGGAAGACGAGGTCAGGTACACAGGGACGACCAACCTGGGGAACCGGAAGGCGTAGCGAAAGCGGTATGGCTTCAGGTACCGCAGCGAGGGGAGGCATGTTCTTGTGTTCCTGTTGCTGTCTTTCTCGTTCTCCTGGAAATTACTGAGGGAGCCGAGCCGCACGCAGGGACGACAGAGGAAATTTGGGGTTGTGGTGGTCGGCGTTGGGTGGTTGCGTGGTGCAGTGGCGTTCAGCTCTGTCTCGAGTTGATAAAGGCTCTGAGAAGAAGCAATCAAATAGTAATCGCTTGCCTAACAAGCATCGACCAGCGCTATGAATTTCCAGGCTCACGGGTGCAATCGATCTTGATGTTGCTGCCGATCTCTCGAGATGTTGACTTCATGTCATGGCTGCGGCTTCAAGATGGCGGTTTCAATGGAAACTTTGGCGACGAGCACAACTTGGAACCCCCAGGTTCGAGTCAAACCTGTTGTCGATCGTGTGCAGCGACAGCAAATGGTATCATTTGAATCTGATGGTGTGAGGATGGTGTGTTCAGCCGGCGGGAGAGGTCACCACCCGTAGGGCGATATCCGGCCGGATGCATAATGCAGCTGTGCTGGTTTGGAATCATGTCCGTATTCCCAACTTGGATCGGTGTTATCAAGCCAGTTAGTATCTCGCAGCTGGACACAGAGTCCCATAGCTGGAACTCGTATTCTGGTGATATTCGAGGACCTGCGGAGGAAGGACGAGAGAGGAGGGTGAAGGCGCGGGTGATCTCACACGTGATTACATAAGACCTCATGGGCGGTGTGGCTTTTGGATGCGGCAGAACAACGTTTCGGTCCACCGTTGAAAGCAGGTCCGCATCTGGCAGGTGGATCACGTAATGCAAATAGCCACCTCTGCCACTTCCGGCTCGGAGTCCAAGCTCGGTCAAGCTCACCGCCCGGACCCTCCATTCCCCGGCAGAATTTCCCATCGCAGCCCGAGTCCGAAACTCCAGTTTCCGACGAGTCGAGGTCGAGTCCAAGTTCGAAGCGAAGCTCGCGTCCCGCTCGCTATCCTGACGGCTGACCGAGATCCCGTCCTAACGTCCCGACCCCGCCCGCTGCCGTCAGCGACGTCCTGCCTAGCTGAGCTTCTCCTCCTCACCGTGGACAGAAAGCGCCCTTCCAGTGCGGCAATCCAGGTTCCCCTATACCTCCCCCGAGTCCGAATCGCTGGGCTGTCCGTAGGCCCCGACACCGTCCAAAATGCTATCCGGCATTCTCATCTTCAACCAAAAGGGCGAGAACCTCATCTTCCGCGCCTTTCGAAACGACTGCAGACCCCGCCTGGCCGACGTCTTCCGGATTCAAGTGATCTCGAACGCCCAGGTGCGGTCTCCCATCCTGACCCTCGGCAGCACCACCTTCAGCCACGTCAAGCACGAGAACATCTATCTGGTGGCCATCACCAAGAGCAACGCCAATGCCGCGCTCGTTTTCGAGTTCTTGTACCGCCTGATCGGCCTGGGAAGAGGCTACTTTGGCAAGTTTGATGAGGAGGCTGTTAAGAACAACTTCGTGCTCGTCTATGAGCTGCTCGACGGTATGCCAGCCCAGCCCGCCTGTACCTTCTGTCTAACATTACCTCACATCCAGAAATCATCGACTTCGGCTATCCCCAAAACACCGAAACCGATACGCTCAAGATGTACATCACGACCGAAGGAGTAAAGTCCGAACGCGCCGCCGAGGACTCGGCCAAGATCACAATGCAGGCGACGGGCGCGCTCTCGTGGCGCAAGGCCGATGTTAAGTACAGGAAGAATGAGGCCTTCGTCGACGTGATTGAAGACGTCAACCTGCTCATGTCCGCCACGGGCGCCGTGCTCCGCGCCGACGTCACGGGCCAGATCATCATGCGCGCCTACCTTTCCGGCACCCCCGAATGCAAGTTCGGCCTCAACGACCGCCTCCTGCTCGACAACGACGGTCTTCTCAGCCTACCGAGCGGGAACAGGATGGGCACCAAGGCGACCAAGGCAGCGGCGGGAAGCGTCACCCTCGAGGACTGCCAGTTCCACCAGTGCGTCAAGCTCGGCAAGTTCGACAGCGACCGCATCATCTCCTTCGTGCCCCCCGACGGCGAGTTCGAGCTCATGCGCTACCGCGCCACCGAGAACGTCAACCTGCCCTTCAAGGTCCATGCCATCGTCAACGAGGTCGGCCGCACCAAGGTCGAATATAGCATCGGCATCAAGGCAAACTTTGGCTCCAAGCTGTTTGCGACCAACGTCGTCGTCCGCATCCCGACACCGCTCAACACTGCTAAGATCACGGAGCGCTGTACCCAGGGCAAGGCCAAGTATGAGCCGAGCGAGAACAACATCGTATGGAAGATCGGCCGTTTTACTGGCCAGAGCGAGTTTGTGTTGAGCGCCGAGGCCTTCCTGACGAGTATGACGAATCAACGTGCCTGGTCTCGCCCACCGCTCAGCCTCAACTTCAGCTTGTTGATGTTTACAAGTTCAGGCCTGTTGGTGAGATATCTGAAGGTATTTGAGAAGAGTAACTACTCGAGCGTAAAGTGGGTGCGGTATATGACTAGGGCGGGTTCCTATGAGATACGGTGAGTCCACTGCCCCGCCCCGTGCGTGTTGCAGACAGAACGCTGACTGCTCTACAGATTCTAGCAGGGTAATATTTGCGATTTCAGCTTTGTGGTATATGCATAGTACGGCGTCAAAAGGTATTCCCATTCAAAAGCTGGAGGGCTCAGCACGTTTTGTCGTGAATTATGGTGGCCGCACTGTTATCCGTCTCCCGTTTGAGGCTATAGTAATACAAGGTGTTCCCAGCCAACCCGCGTCCCCAATCAAGCGTCGTCGTCTTGCCAACTCACATCAGATCGGCTCCCAGGATCCTGCCTAAGCTTACACCACTTTCCACAGTGACGCGTTCGTCCGCGTCTGCATCCTTGCTGCGTCTCAACTCGACCATCGCAGGTTCATCTCCCAGACCACATCCATCGTCTTCTCTGGCGCGTCTTCCGGATTGCAGTCCATCAACGTGGTCGTGTCTAAACCATCCACGTTCTCATCCTCCACCATCAGGATCCGTACTCGGTGGAAGTTCCTCGCATCTGCATCAGCCTGCTGGCTTCTGATGGTCTCGTCCATGGCCCTCGCGAAGACGAAAGTAGGATGCCTGTCAGACCACCCAAGGGCCTCCAAGTCGAAGACCTCACGATACGTCTTGCCAACACCACGAATCAATCCGGTGCCCTTCCTCGCGCTTCATCAGCATGAAGTTGCTTGTACAGCTGACCTGGCCCCTGAAGCTGCAACGCTTTCTTTTCCGCTCTCTTGCATTTTGTGCATCGACCTGGGCAGTGGTCGACCAGGTACAGCACCCTCAACCCTCGCTGCAAACAACATCCCAGATACGCCACCTCCTCGAACAACACCGCACCCACAGTCGCTGGCGTTCATGTCTCGGCAACATCCAGCGCAATCTTCCTAGCGCCGTGCAACGTCGCAGCCGTCTCACCACTCCATGGCCCCTCGAGAACTTGGCTGAGACTATTCGCACCAGAGGCCTCATACTCCCCGAACAACACCCCCTGGCTTAGCTCCGTCAGCGCTCCCCCACCCCTAAACCGCAAAAATAGCACGTCCTCGTCGTTGTACACAATCTTCTCATTCCGGCCGGGAAGATAAACAGTATTGGTACTTCCGTCAGTCCCGCTCGTGTATTCCCCTGCAACTACTGATGCCTCCACGGACGTGAGTCTCTGTGCCCGACGGAGTCTGTAGACGCTCGGGTCATGCGCGTGCCTCGCGACCCTCGTGCTGCGTTCTAGTTCCATCAGAATATGCCTCTCAGTTGGGGCGGATATAGTAGTATGTAAGCGGGGTTAATTCTCCTAAGTTCTGCTCTAATACTAAGCTAGGCTAAATATACCTAATATAGACCTTCTATAGTTATCTCCTAAAACGGAATCTTTAACCCGTTAGTTCCTACTATATATATATATCTAACTATAACCCCGTCGCCCCTAATAATATTAATAAGAAGAAGTAGATAAACTAGTTTTAATTATCTAAAGCTATTCTAAATCCTATTTTAATCCTATTACTAATCTATAATAGAACTTATACTTATTTTAGTTCCCTATCCCTCTTAAGCTATATTAGTATATAATTAGTTAATTAAAAGAGTTTTAATTACTTTAATATAGAGCCTCTACTAGTTATTAACTTATATTTATATAAAGTAGTAAATACTAAGGATAATAAAGTAGTTCTTATAGCCTTAATCTCCTTAAGCTATTTAACTTAGTTTTTAATAAACTCGCGTTTTCCTAACGTATAGTTTATTCTATATTTTAATATTACTTCTTATATCTAATAAAGTTTAATTCTAATTTAGTACTTAGTAGGAGCTAAACTAATTACTTTATTAGCTTCTTATTAGATTTTAGTCTTCTCCTCCTTAGTATATCCTTCCTTAGATCTAGTAATAGATATAATAGATCTATTATAGTTAGAACTACTTATAGACTTAAGTAAGAAATCTTATACTAATCTTATTATTCCTATTCTAGGTTTAACTTTAGGCTAGTAGGGGAGATTATTATTATTAGGAAGCTAAGGATTATTAGCTCTATAATAAGTTAATTTAAATTTAATAGGGATTTTCTTAGATCTAAGACTACTAGGTAGAGTTTTAATTAACTTAAATACTAATAAAGGGGCTATAAAATTAGTATCTCTATCTAAATAACTATAGTTCTTAACCTAGTTAATAGCTTTTAGAGGTTTAGTAATATTAATATTAGTACTCCTTACTATAGGCTTATTAGGTAGCTTAAAAGTCTTTAGAGGAATAGCTAAATCCTTAGTATTAGGTAGTATAATAAGGTAGGCTAGTTAGTTAAGTATATCTAGAGGAGAGGCTAAATTAATATAATTAGTTAGCTTAGTAAAATTAGTTCCTAACTAGAAGGACTAATTATATATAGGGAAGTTAAACTAGCTAAATCTAGATCTATGCTTTAGTACTAGACTAGGAAATATTAACTTATTAGTTAGTAAACCTAGGTCCTTATTAATTATTATAATTAGAATAGAAGCTACTCCTAGCTATCTAATACTTAGATTGCGCTAAAGCTATAGGTAGTTATTACCCTTAGGCTTATAAGGTATAGTTAGCTTATTACTAGCGATCTCTCTACTATGCTTATTAACTATAGTTAAGTTAGGGGAATTACTAACGGGAGGAGCTAGTACTATTATAGCGGTTTCTTTAGGAACTTAACTAAGGTTTATTACCTTTAGCTTTATAATTATAAGGAACAATGGCGGGTGCAGGGTATAGAGCCAACGCTATTAGCAAAACATTAGCGAATTAGTAGTAAATATATATACCCTTAAGAAAACTCTATAAGCTAGAGACTTAGAAGGTTAAGTAATAGTTTAATATAACTATATATACCTATATTTTAGTATTCTAGCCCTTCCTAGTTTAGGCTTATAGCTATACTCTTATAACTCTATTACTTCTACTTTAATTTAAGAAACTAGCGCTAGTTAGAATATCTAAAATAAACTAGTAATAGTATACTAATAAATTAGTAATAGAGTTTAACTATAATAAACTCCGGGCTAGATATATAGAATATAACTAATAAGGTCTTAGCTAATATAATATAAGTTACTTACTAAGCCTTAAGATATAAGGAATATAGCATAGACGCTATAGTAAGGGGATAGATAACCCTAGTAATAATATAGTAGGAGAAATAACCCCGAGGGGGCAGGCCTAGTCCTAGATAGCGCTAGAGCAGGTAGACCTACCCTCGCTTAATAAATAAATAATAAATAATAGCTAATAGAGCACCCTGCCTAAGACCCTCTAAAAAGCTAGTATCTTAGGCTTCCTTACCTAAGTAATAGGACTACTATAGAGATAGTAAGAGAGCTTTATAGAGTAGATATATCTATAATAGTAGTAATATAAGGAATAAACTACTACCTTACTATAGGAACTCGCTAATTACCTAGTAACGAGGTACCTATAGAGAGAATATAAGAAACCCCCTATATATAACTATTATACTATAAGTAAGGACTTTACTATAGACTAGGTTAGTAATTAGATCTAAGCGGTTAAAGATAGATACTAACTATATACTAGTAGTATATTAGAGTAATAGATCTAATAAGTACTTATAAAGATAAGCTTATCCCTATTAACCTAGTAGCGATACTATAGGGCTAAGCTAGAAGGAGACTTAGCTTAGGCTAATATTATAGTGTTTATTTACTAATAATATATTAACCTAGAGCTTTAAGAGTAGAGGTACTATAAAAAGCTAGATATAATAAGGTAAAAGGAGATATAATTACTAATATAGTTTTTTACTAAATAGTTAGTAATATATTAGAACTTAGGTATAGTTAGTATAGAAGATAGTAAGGCTAAGGCTTATATACTATACTTCTAACTAGCCCCCTTTCTATATAAGGAGCTTAAATATTAAAAAGTTAAAATATAGAGACTAAGGGATATAGCTATAGAAGTAGAATACCTATAAGAGATATATTACTAATAGGGTAGTAAGACCCCGTAGAGCAAAAGCAGGAAGTAATATATAAGTAAAGAGTATATATTAAGGGTTCCCCTTATAGCGAGGGTAAGCTAAAGGGGGGGCTAGTAGAGCGTTAGCTATAGAACTACGCGGGATTCCTAGAGCCTAATACCTTACTAACTAGTTAGTAGTATATTATAGGGATCTAATAGGAGCTATCTTATATTTAGCCCTAATATATAACTTATAATATCTAACCCCTTAATATACTTTAGCTATAAGAAGAAAGGGTATAAGAGGGTAGACTATCTAAATAAATAATAAAATATAAATAAAACGCTAATAAGATATTAAGTATTTGCTAAGGAAATAAGAGTTAATATAATCTAATCTATAAGGGAGGTTAAGGAACTTAACTCATTAGAAAATAAATAAGCTAGGGGACTATACTAATAACCCCTATACTTATATTAAAACTAGATACCTTCCTAAGGGGAGATACTATAAAGGGATAGGTAATTATTCTCTAGAATATTACTAAATAAGAAGTAGTAGTAGATATAGATTCCTATTCCTAAGTTAATATTATTAGTAGTTAACTAGTAAAATCCCTATAATTATAACTTATAGTAGCGCGCGCTCCTATATTAGAGGGGTTTAATAGGTCCTCTATAATAAGCTAGAATACGTACTAGTTAACTTTCTTTCTTATTAACTTAAGGGGATAACTAAGGAAGATATAGTAACTCTTCTCTAGGGCTCCCTACCCTAAAGGAGCAGGGGACCTCCTCTTATTATAATACTTTATAAGAAGGGAGGGTATTATAATCTATACCTAGATAAATACCTAGGGATATAAGCGCCTTAGTATTACTAAGCTATTAGTATTTATATAAGAGGTTATTAGGAATAGCTAGAAAGCTTATATTATATATATATTAGGGAATATCGCCCCCTATAAGCTATTAATAGAGGCCCTAAGTAAAGAGGATACCTTAGAGGGTAAAGTAGAATTACTATTAGAGCTACTTAGTAAATAAGTAATATTTAATAAGTAGTTAGTAAAAGAATACCTAGCTCTAGAGGGTATAGAATATATTATTAACTTAGTTAAAAAGAAGAAACCTCTATATAAGCCTATCTACCTGCTAAATAAGTACTAGCTAGAGGAGCTCTACTAATATATTACTAATAACTAAGTAATAGAGCAGATTTAACCCTTAATAAATAAGGTAAGCGCCCCTATTCTCTTTATACCTAAGAAGGATAGATCCTTATACCTTTATATAGATTATTAAGGCTTTAATAAGGTAATACTAAAGAACTAATACCTACTCCTCCTTATTAATAAGCTATTAGATAGGCTTTAGGGAGCGAAATAGATCTTAAAGATCGACCTTTAAGATATACACTATTATATCTATATTAAGCTAGAAGACTACTAGAAGATAGCTTTTAAGACTTATTATAGGTACTTTAAATATATTATTATACTATTTAGACTTATAAACGCCCTAGTAACGTTCTAGGTATATACTTACTAAGCGCTCGCTAAGCTACTAAATACTTATTATATTACTTATATAGATAATATTATAATCTACTCTAAGATAAGAGAGTAGTATATAAAGGACCTTTACTAAGTACTCTATAGGCCTTACTAGTAAGCGCTATATATTAAGCTTAGTAATTATAGGTTTTACTAATAATAAGTAGAGTTCCTAGGGTATATTATTATACCTAAAAGTATGTTAATAGACTAAACCCGCGTCTAAGCTATTATTAAATAAAAGCCGCCTAAGACGTATAGGGAGATCTAAGTCTTCCTAGGATTCTATAATTTCTATTATAAGTTTATTATAAGCTATTTAGGTATTATAGCCCCTATAATATCCCTACTAAAGGGTAGTAAGAATAATAAGAAGGGAAGCGAATTTTACTAGCTAGAAGAGGCCTAATAAGCCTTTAAATAGCTCTAAGCCGCCTTCTACTTAGTAACTATTCTCTAATATTAAGATCTAACCTATAAAATAAGGGTTAAAACGGATACTTCTATAAAGGCTATATCTAGTATCTTATTATAATATATTAATAGCTAGTAGTAAATAGTTACCTACTATTTATAAAAGCTTAGTAATACTAAGTTATATTTAGGAGTAGGCTAATAAGAGCTTCTCGCTATAGTTAAAAGCTTAGACTACTAGGCTTATTACCTTTAGGGTATATTAAAAAAGTTTATAATCCTAATAGATTACTAGGTACTAAAGGGAGTTATTAGCATATTAATATAGAATATTTAGGGAAGGCTCGCTAGATAGGTATATAAACTCTTAGTATTTAACTTTAACCTAGAGCATAAGTTAGGGGTTATTAAGCTCGGAATTACGCCGCAGCCCCTTCGCAAAAAGACTATAACAAATTCACCTAGTTCGCAAGTATAATTTGGGAAATACTATATAGGTATTTTAACCTATACCCTCTACTAGTTAAGGAAAATAATATAAGAACCCTATACGTTCCTACTACTTATAAGCAAACCCTCTAAATATCACTATATAGAGTTAGATGCGCGCTATACCGGGGCTAATTATATCGGAGCCGAATAGGCTACTAAGGCTCTTATAGTAACGCCCTCGCTAAACCTTCTAGTAAGGCGAAAGCTACTATATAAGATAACTCCTTAACCTAAAAGGTCGACTTTCTAGCAAGGTATTACGAATACTACTATACGAGAGGTAACTCCTTAACTAAAGAGGTCTTTCCTAAGAGGTTCTTATAGCTAGAAGCATAAGAAGCTCTATAAGTAGGGCCTTATACCTCTCCCTCTTCCTTATCCTTATCCCTATAACTTATAATAAATCCTTAACTATATTAGCACTAGACCTTGTATATAAAAACGCTAAGCCTGCGCGAGATATACCCTTTAATATTAATAATATATAAGAGCTCGCTAGAGAGTTTAGTATTAATATAATTAATAAAACCCGCTCTTTCTTTAACTACTCTATTATATATAGAGAGTATATTATTAATATAGCTCTTAAGAGGGCTCTTATTAATACCCCTAGAGGGGATACTCGCTATTATATTATAGCTAAGTAAGCGGACTTAGTAGTAGAAGCTAGGCGGGTTATTATATACCCTATAGAGTAGCCCTTCTTTAAGCAGGTCCTCTATACTATTAAGGTAGAGGTAGCCTAGGCCCCTTAGGGGAACGTTAGTAAGTACGGCTTATGCTAACTACTTATAGAGAGAGCGTTACTAATAATAGCATAGTAAAGATAGTAACGACTTCTAGCGGACGAAGCGGTAATAGAGGTAGTATTAGCAGCGCGGGTAGTGTGCGAGAGGAAAAGTCGATAGTTTCGTAGTATATCCGTACTTAAATAATCAAAAACTACGTTATTATCGATATGAAGTTAAAGATCGTGAGGCTATCTAGTATAACGGGCACGTATAAGTGCGGCTATAGTTAGGAAAGGTAGTCGGCAATTACGATCACGTGACCGAAGGCTATGTATTATCAGGAGGCGCGGAGTTAGAAGGTCTATTGCACTTAAGCAGGTAAAATCACTATGCAGTAGCCAGAGGCTAAGTTAGGGGTTATAAACCTAGTAGATAAGCTATCTAGGAGGCTAGACTATATAGAGGGGGAGGTAAAATATAATAATATACTCCTAACCCTAGTAAGGAAGCTAGGGTTTATTAATAACTTACTAGTAGACCTCTAGATAAATATTACTATTTTATAAGATAATATAGAGACCTTAAGAGTATTTATTAATATTATAAGGGCTAGTATAAAACAACGCCCCTTTTAAATAGATAGCTCTAGGGGTAGAGACGCCTTAGTTTCTAGTTAGTATAGCGCTCTATAGTATATTAATATTACTATAACTATAGTAGCTATAATAACCTAATGCTAAAGAGTAAGGGAAGACGCGGAGAACGCTTAGCGAGAGGTCGCTAACCTAGAGAACTCGCTTAGAGCTAGGGTTATTATAATATAATAGTATATCCTATACTAAGTTATAAAAGAGCTTATAATAAGCGAAACGGCGTATAGTTAGTAACCCTCTAAAGTAATAGAAAGTCTTATCTATAGACTATAAGCTAATAACTTATACTACTAGACCTAATTAGAGAGGGTATATAGACTAGCTAGTAATTATAGGGGCTATATAATTAATAGCTATAGAACTTTATTCTATAAAGGAAGGTTAGAGATACCCTAGGAGAGGTCCCTAAGACTCGAAATCCTTTACTAATACCACGATAACTATAAGGCGGGTTATATAGGGGTAAATAAGACTACTAAGTTAATCTTAAGGAAGTTCTACTAGCTAAACTTAGCTATAGACGTATATAATTATATTACGGGGTGCTATATATACTAAGGGATCTAGGTTCCGAGGTATAAGCCCTATAGAAAGTTATACCTACTACCCCTACTAGCGCACCCGTTTTAGGAAGTTAGTATAGACTTTATTACTAGATTACTACTAAGCTATTAGTATAAAGGTAGGGAGTATAATATAGTTCTTATTATTATATACTAGATAACTAAGTTCGCTATATTTATCCTAATAATAAAGTAGCTAATAGCTACTAAGTTAGCGCGGATTATCTATAAATAAGTTAAGTACTATTTTTATACCCTAGAGGGTATTATTAGTAACTAAAATAAGCTCCTTACTAGCTAATTTTAGGAGGAATTTATAAGAGAGAGGGCTATTAAGCGCTACCTCTCTACTATATATTACCCCTAGACTAATAGGTAGTCTAAAAGGATATACTAGATATTAGAAAAATACTTATAAATATATACTAGTAACTTGCTATAAGAATAGGCTATCTAGTTACCCGAGGCTAAGTTTATATATAATAATAGTTACTATAGTACTACTAGCTACTCGCTAATAGAGGCTCTATATAGCTACTACCTATATTATATAGAATATATAACCCCTGCGAATAGGGTTATAATATAGGGTATAAGGGAGCGAATTAAATATATCTTAAGGCTTTATAAGAGGGCCTAGGAATAGTAGCAAAAGGCTACTAAGGCGTAAGCTAAGTATTATAATATAAGGTATAAGGAATAGACCTACTATTAGGGATAAGTCGTTAAGCTATAAATAAAGAACTTCTAGTTTAAGAATAAGAAACTAGCGCCTAGGTTTATATAGGTAGCTATTATAAAACTAATTAGTATACAAGCTTATAGAGTTTATTTATTACTATAATACTAAAGGATATATAATATATTCTTAGTTACCTTACTAGAGCTATAGGATAATCGCTAAGTAAGTAGTAAAAGCTTACTTATATACTAGAAAGGGCTAGAACCAATAGGAACTAGAAAGACAATAAATAATATAGCTCTACTTATAAATAGGTAAGAATATTAAGAGTAGGCTTAAAAGATATATAGAGTAATTTACAGATCTAATCTAAAGAGATCGTCTCTATTAGGCGCTAATTCGCTAAGAAATTACTAAAAAACGAGGTATAGGGTTATTAAAGTACTAATAGTAATAATAATAATACTCTCCTCCCCTCTACTACGCTCCTCTCCTCTATAATTTACTCTATAGTCTCCCTATAATAGGTCTATATACTAAGGGAGTTTTTTAAAAGTTATATAGCTAAATCTATCCTATCTTATTCTAATTATCCCCTTAAGACTCTTTATAATATTATAAAAGAGAGTCTTAAAAAATAAATAAAACTACTTTATAGAAATAGTAAATAAACTCTATTTATAGATCTAATCTATTAATAACGTCTTCTAAGCGGGCGATCTTATTATTAAGAAGGTCCCTTAGGTTTAACTATCTTCTACTATAAGTTATATTTTAATAATAGCCTTACTACCTCTTCCTTTTTATTATACTCCTTATCTTATTCTAATCCTTAGTATAGCTAAAACTAGCCGCCCTATTACGCTAGGCGTAAGAAGTTAGAATAATATACTCCCTCGGGCGTATTCTACTCGATCTAATCCTATTAGTTAACCCTCTACTAGATATAGTCCGCATAGCTATAATTATGCTTATTTAAAGGACTAAGCCTCTTAGGATATAATAGTATATCTATAAGTATAGTTACTAAGCGTAGCTTAATAGTTATACTACGACTTAGTATCTATAAGACCTATAACTAAAGCTAATATCTAAGGTATTTAAGCTTATTATCTAGTATTTTAGATAAAGCGGACCTAGATAATATTAATAATTTATAAATAGGTTAAGAAATATCCGCTATAAGAGACGGCGTGACCTTATTATTATTTCTAAAGTCTACTATATTATTATCTATAAGTAAAGGAGTAGGAGGGCGTAAAGGGAAGAAAGGTACTTTCTCGAAGTCTTCTTAGCTTAATAGGGTATCTTATAGAGCTATACTACTATTAATAGTTAAATTATAGAACTCTATAGTAATTATAGATATATATCGAGTAACTAAGGGGATTTTAGAGTTAGAGAAT
The DNA here is from genome assembly GCA_036785755.1 of Colletotrichum ledebouriae. Lineage (NCBI taxonomy): Eukaryota > Fungi > Ascomycota > Sordariomycetes > Glomerellales > Glomerellaceae > Colletotrichum > Colletotrichum ledebouriae. The sequence continues at coordinate 60,840 of JAVHLU010000401.1, forward strand.
AATATGCTATTACTTAAGGTTATACTACTAAAATATAGAGATAGTAATCCTTCTTAAATTAGAGCTCTAGCCTATTTAATATATTAGAGACTATATATAAATCTATCCCTCTACTAGACTAAATTAACTATATAGGTATTAATTAATAGGAGCTTTCGGAGTTATAGAGGGGCTCCTATCTTATAATACTATATATTAAGGTCTTATATAGCCTCGACGAAGCGCTAATTACTATTCTAGTCCTATATAGAGTTATAATAGAAGTAGTAGCTAGTTAACTAATCTATAAAAATCGCAGCCTAGTAATAATTACTATAGTTTAGTAGAAAGAAGGCCCTAGTAATATCCTAGAGATTCTTCGCCTCTTCTCTTTTAAGCTTTATAGAAGCCTTATTAATTTCTTTCCTAGGTTACTAGGCTAGCTCGTAGATTAGGGTATAGATATTATAAGGGTAGCCCTTAATTATAAATATAAAAAGGGCTATAACCTCTAAATTATCTAACTCCTCTTCTCTTATTAGCTTCCCTTATATATTATAAAGGTCTAATAAATATTCTACCTAGGCTAAAGTTATAATAGATAACCCTCTATTATACTAGGTTATTAAGTAATTTATAGATTCTTAGTTCTATTATATATACTATAGGACTACTAGTATAAGCTCGTCTTTATTTAGTATAGGGTTCCCTTCGGGTCTTATAGTATCGAATCCTACTAAGGTATTAATAGGGCTAAATATAATATCTCTTAGGGTAGTAGGGGCTAAGTAGGGCGATATAGATAGTTTTATAAACCTAGGGCGGTTAAGATACTTTATAAAGTTAGCTAGTTACTATAGGTTATAATCCCTCTTTTACTTCTTATAGTTATTCTTTCTTTCTGCGTTCTAGATATTTAGTTCTTTTAATAATCCTTCCTCTCTATTTAACTCTTCTAGATTAGTAGGAATTATTAGACTAGTCTATAAATTAGTATTTATAAGTACTAGCCGGTTAATATCTATCCTATCTAGAGAGGAAACCTCTAGGTCTATAAATTAAGGGGTATACTTAGCTATTTAATATTTAATATCTTCTTAAGCTATCCTTTTTCTAATATCTTTATCTCTCTATTTAAAGTATTAATTACGCGGAATTCTATCTACTCTTAGTTAGGTCTAGATTCCTTTAGGAGGTATTTTATTAATAAAAGCCTTTAATAAATAATTAATCTAAGCTCGATACCTTATCTTAATAAGCTACTTTAGAGGTACTAGGCTTCTAATATATATAAAGGACCTAAGCTAATTAATAAAGTAGAGACTAGAGGCTTATAATAGGGGGTTTATATATCGAAGTTCTACTAGGTATAGTTATCTTATTAAAACTTCCTTAGCCTTACGTCTTAGTAAAAAGCTCCTAGTAATAAATATTAGAGTTTATAGTTATCCTTTAGCTCCTTTCCTTAACTACTAATTATTATAAAACTAGTTTCTCCTATCTTATAAGTCGATTAGTAGACCTATAATAACTACCTTAGTAGACTTAGGCGCTTATAGATAAATAA
>JAVHLU010000402.1:0-62284 GCA_036785755.1 Colletotrichum ledebouriae
TTATTATATCGCAAAGTTAGTCCTTTAATAGTAATATTATTAAGGAAGGCTTTATAATAGCTAGGGATAAGGTTATATAGGATTCTAATTATAACCTATATAAACTAAGCGACTAAGTTTATTACTCGTTAAGGTAATATATATATCTATAGTAATCTAATAGGTAATATAAATATTATTAAGTCTCTACTTATAGGGTCTAACGGGACTTAGTTATATCCTAAGAAGAAGTCTAGTAGTAATAATAGTTAATATATAGCAAAGTCGTCTAAAAAGTCGTTTACTAAAGGGGGTAGTACTACGTGTTATATTATAACTATATTTATCTTAGTTACTAAGTTAATAAGCCTTATCTTACTATCTTTCTTTTATAGAAGGAGGAATAGATTATAATAAGCTATATAACTTTACTTAGGGATTCCCCTTTTTAGTCTATCCTTTAGAATTATAATAATATCCTACTCTAGTCCTCTTAATATTAGGATTCCTTTTACCTACTACGCCATATATAATATTATTCGAATTATCTATAGAGGTATAATAAAAGGCTATATAGAGCTAGAATACTTAGATTCCTAGGCTAAAGCCTTCTCTCTTATAGTAAGAATAGCTAAAAGGATCTTCTTTTCTTTAGGCTATAGATAATTAATAGTTTTTAAGATAGCTTCTTATTAAGCTCTTATAAGCCTTATTCCTTATTTAATAGTTAAAAACTTTAGTATAACTAAGCCTATAAATAGGGCGCTAGGATCTAGGATTCTATTTTTCTTAGCCTTAACTTATACCTTTAACTTCTACTCTAGGTCTCTATCTAGGGTTAAACTATCTAATATAGCGTTATTAATAAGTTAAATCTTCTTATCTTTTATTTTATATATTATATTAATATCTTCTATTAGTAATATAAGCGTTATTAGTATACGTTTATAATTATTATAAGAGAAAGTAGTATCTATAGCTATAATAACTTTAATACCTTCCTAATATACTAACTTATACTTCCTCCTAGGTACTTTCTTCTTTAATATTCTTTTTTTAGGTCTATAAATATAGTATTAATAATTAATACTATAGCTATTATATCCTACTATATACCTAATACTTACAATTACTTTATAGATCTTGGCCTCTGGCCACTACATAGTGATTTTACCTGCTCAAGTGCAATAGACCTTCTAACTCCGCGCCTCCTAATAATATATAGCCTTCGGTTATGTGATCTTACTAACTACCTCTCCTAACTATAGCTATACTTATACGTGCCTATAGCCTTACGATCTTTAACTTTATATTAATAATAACGTGGTTTTTAATTATTTAATAGACTACGAAACTATTAACTTTTCCTCTCGCGCACTACCCGCGCTGCTAATACCGCCTCTATTACTGCTTCGTCCGCTAGTAGCTATGCTATTATTAGCAACGCTCTCTCTATTTAGCGTAAGCTATACTTACCGACGTTCCCTTAATAGGCCTAGGCTGCCTAGGCTGCCTCTACCTTAGTAATACGGAGGACCTGCTTAAAGAAGGGCTACTCTATAGGGTATATAACGACCTACTAAACTTCTACTACTAAGTTTACTTACTTAGCTCTAATACTATTACGCCTTATAGAGTCCCCTATAGGGGTATTAAGGTAAGCCCTCTTAAGGGCTATACTAATAATACGCTCTCTATATATAGCGGAGTAGTTAATAAAGGAGCAGGTTTTATTAATCGTATCGAGGCTAAACTCTCTAGCGATCCCCTCTATATTATTTATACTAAAAGGTATACCTCGCTCAGGCTTAGTATATTTATATATAGGGTCTAGTATTAATATAGTTAAGGGATAAGGATAAGGATAAGGGAGAGGTATAAGGCCCTGCTCGTAGTAGCAGAGCTTCTTATACTTCTAGCTATAAGAACCTCTTAGGAAAGACCTCTCTAGTTAAGGAGTTACCTCTTATATAGTAGCGTTTACCTTTAGTACCTTACTAGAAGGTCGACCTTTTGGGTTAAGGAGTTATCTTATATAGTAGCTTTTACCTTATTAGAAGGTTTAGCGAGGGCGTTTCTAGGCTACGAGAGCCTTAGTAGCCCGTTCGGCTCTGATATAATTAGCCCTAGTATAGCGCGCGTCCGACTTTATACAGTAATATTTAGAGGGTTTACTTGCGAGTAGTAGGAACGTATAGGGTTCCTATATTATTTTCCTTAACTAGTAGAGGGTATAGGTTAAAATACCTATATAGTATTTCCCGAATTATACCTGCGAACTAGGTAAATTTATTATAGTCTTTTTGCGAAGGGGCTGCGGCGTAATTCCGAGCTTAATATATCTATAAGCCTTCTTATAACTTAATAAGAATAGAAAATAAGCTAAAAATATAATTAATAGTTAATATAAGAGGGTTATAAGGAAAGAGAGGCTAGGGGTAAGTAATTTAATACTAGTATTTAATAATAAGGGCTCTATTAATAAGTTATCTATTAAAAAGCTTAACTATTAATAGTAAGGCCCCTTCTATATCCTTTTATAAGCTCTAAAAGCTCTATTATATTAATTAGTAATATTAATAAGTAATAAGGTTACTAGAAAGATATTTAATAGAAATTAACTTTATAAATTTATTTAAGCTCCTAAAGGGTATTAGGAACTAAATAATTTAGATATTTATTAATCTAATTTAAAAAGAAACCTAGTAAAAGTCTTCCTAGCGCTAGGGAATAAAGAGTATAATACTTATATACCTAAAGAAGAGGAGGAGGAACTTATAATACCTAGGGAAAATAATTAGGAGGAAGAGGAGGATTTATTATATTTAATAGTATAATTAAAATAATATTTAAAGGATTTAGAGAAAGTAATTAAGGCTTTAAAAGCTAGATAATAACTAGTTATTAAGATTCCTTAAATAATAAAAGAGAAGAAAAAGGAGTATATTAAGATAGAGGATCTAGGGGATATATAAGGTTTCTTTTATTATAATTTATTTTAATTAATAATTTATAGACTTATTCTAATTTTCCCTTCTTTTTATCTCTTAGTTTAAAAATTTAAGATTTTAGGGATAATATTCCTAAACTTTAGGGATAAGGGTAAGAGATAGTATTAATAACTCCTTATTTATTTAAAATATACCCCTTATTACTATCTAATATAATAATAGCTAAGATAACTTTAATATCTATTAGTAGTTATAGTAAGGTAATTAAGCCTAAGAAAGTATAAGATCCTTAACCTCTTAGTAATAATACTAAAGCTACCCCTCCTTATTAAATAAATTTAAGATTAATAACTTAAAAATAAGAGAGAAGAAGAGAAAAGGAGAGAGGGTATTAAAATTATAGTTACTAGCCCCTAGTAAGGATATTAATAGACTTTTCTTACCCCCCTCCCTTTTCCTAAAAAAGATTATTACTAATATTAGATTACCTTTTACTAAAGAGAAAGAGAAGGATACTTATAAAAAGAATTATATTAATTTTTATACCTAGATATATTTTAACTTTAGTTTTATAGACCTATTTATATAATATTTACCTTAATTCCCTATTAAAGCCTAACTAGCTTCTTATTCTCTTTTCCTTTTTATCCCCCCTTATATATTATATATATATATTTGGAAACCCTATTTTCCTACTTTAATTTATAATACGAAGCCCTAAGTAGTCTACGATTTCTATAAGGTTAAAATCTAGAGGTAGCTCTATTATAAAAGGGTAATAAGAGTATATAAATATAGCTTTAGGATAATATTCCTAGGCTTATTAATAGTATTTATTATAAAGGAGCGAGAAGTTAAACTTAGCTATAGCGATAACTATAGTATTTACTAGAATTTAAGACTACGGGATCTCCTTAATACTATTAAATTCTCTATTCCTCCTTATCTTATTATTATACTTAATTCTATACTTATAGCGCTTATAGATACTTAGATTATTATATAAGTAACTCTCTTAAGTTTTATAAAAGAAGTAGTTAGTATAAGGATTACTTAGTATAGAGATATACCTAAAGTATAGTTTATAAATATAAATACCTAACGCAGGGTTCTTAGTAGTATAAGCCTGCTCTTTATAATAGATATAGGGTACTATATTATAACTACCTTAGGATTAAATAAATAAGCTATATATAGCTATTATATATTAAAAAACCTTTATCTCCTATAATCTAGTAAGGAAAGTAATAGAGGTATAGATAAAGACTTAATAGTAGAATTCTCTAAACCCCTTAGTTACCCTAAATATTTATTTAAAGTCCTATTTACTAAGATAAGCCTTCTAGAAAGCTAGCCTTATTACCTTAGTAGTCTTATTAGAGAATATCTATAGTATAAAAGCTACCTCTAAGTATTTATTACTAAGGATATTAAGTTAAAGCTAAATAAGGCTTATAGCTACTTAAGAATTATAATTATTAGCTAGAAGGTATAGGGATATTAAAAAGAAGGGAAGGAATAACTAAAGTTAGTTATTAGAGTACTAAATAAAAAGAGGTATATTATTTTTCTTTATTTTAAGTATAGGGATATTAGAACTAAGGAGCTAAAGGGTTATTACTAATAGGAGATAATAAGAGCTAGGTTAATTAGTATTTTTAATACCTAAGATAAGGAAGTTATAGTTAGCTATAATAAGAAGGTATAATTTATAGATATAAGAGAGAAAGTATAAAGGGGTTAAATAAAGATTAAAATAGCTAGCTAAAAGTAGTTATTATAAGGAGGAGAAGTTAATAATAGAGGATAGAGGAGAGTATTTATTTAATTTATAACTAGGCTACTTATTTTAATAGCTACTACTAACTATTATTTCTTTTATCCTTTCCCTATATATAACTACTCTAATTTATTATTCTATTTATTATAGATTTTTTATCCTAAGTTCGTTTTACTTTATTAAAGCTAAGGAGGGTAAGGGAAGAGAGTTAATTATTCCTCCTATAAGCTACCAATAAATTACTATATTATTAAAGTAATTAGGCGATATAAAAACGCACCCCTTACCCTTTTAGCCCTCTAGTTTCTCTCTCCCCCTCTTATATATATTATTTATTTTTAAACTTAATTTATCTACTAATTATATAATATTAACTACTATATTATAGCTCCTCTTTTTTTTTAAATATTACTTCTATTTAGCTCTTTAGTTTATAAATTACTTATACTTTCCCCTTATTAACCTTTCTCTAAATATATTATAATAGGGAAAGTTATTTTTTATAATAATAAAGTATTAGATATATAGATCTAGGAGTTAAGATCTTTAAACCTTCTTATCCTTAAAATTAGACTTTTAATAGAGCTTATACCTAATAAACTAAATATAAGTAGGTTTTAAGTATAAGGATAAAATAATAGAGATATCCTAAGCTTTAGACCTCCTAATAAGCTTAGTTACTAGCCTTAGCTAATTAAATATAATATATACCCTCTACCTAGGATAGATAATATCCCTAGTTAGATAAACCCTTTTGATATAATATTAAAATATATCCTTATTAAATATTAGAATAAGACCTTAGAAGTAATAGAGGAGATAATTCGCTCTTTATACTTATAGTAAGTTATAGCTAGTATATTTAATACTATTAGTATACTTAAAATAGTACCTCTGATATATACTAAGGATATCCTAGTAATTACTTGCTATATTATAAGGCTTATTAAGCCTAGCTAACTACTCTATTATAAAGTAGTTAGAGGTATAGAAAATAATTTTAAAAATAGAGATATAAGGTATATTATAGTTACCTAAATTAAAGCTAAGTCCCTTAATATACTCCTTATTTATCTATAAGCGCCTAAGTCTATTAAGGTAGTTATTATAGGTCTACTAATTAACTTATAAGACGGGAGAAAATAGTTTTATAATAATTAGTAATTAAAAAGAGGAGCTAAAGGATAACTATAGACTCTAATATTTATTACTAGGAGCTTTTTACTAAGATATAAAGCTAAGGAAGTTTTAATAAGATAATTATACTTAGTAGAACTTTAATATATAGACCTTCTACTATAAGCCTCTAATCTCTATTTTATTAATTAGCTTAAATCTTTTATATAAATTAAAAGCCTAGTACCTCTAAAGTAGGTTATTAAGATAAGGTATTAAGCTTAGATTAATTATTTATTAAAGGCTTTTACTAATAAAATACCTCCTAAAGAATACTAGACCTAACTAAGGGTAGATAGAATTCCGCATAATTAATACTTTAAATTAAAAGATAGAAATATTAGGAAAAAGATAGCTTAAGAAGATATTAAATATTAAATAGCTAAGTATACCCCTTAATCTATATACCTAGAGGTTTTCTCTCTAAATAAGATAGATATTAACCTACTAGTACCTATAGATATTAATTTATAAACTAGTCTAATAGTTCTTATTAATCTAGAAAAGTTAAATAGAGAGGAAGGATTATTAAAAAAACTAAATATCTAGAATATAAAAAGAAGGAATAATTATAAGAAGTAGAAAAGGGATTATAACTTATAATAACTAGCTAACTTTATAAAGTATCTTAATTACCCTAGGTCTATAAAACTATTTATATCGCCCTATTTAGCCCCTACTACCTTAAGAGATATTATATTTAACCCTACTAATATCTTAGCGGGATTTAATACTATAAGACCTAAAGAGAACCCTATATTAAATAAAGATAAGCTTATACTAGTAGTCCTATAGTATATATAATAGAACTAAGAATCTACTAATTACTTAATAACTTAATATAAAAGAGGGTTATTTATTATAACTTTAGCCTAGGTAGAATATTTATTAGACCTTTATAATATATAAGGGAAGCTAATAAGATAAGAGGAGTTAGATAATTTAGAGCTTATAGCCTTTTTTATATTTATAATTAAGAGCTACCCTTATAGTATCTATACTCTAATCTATAAGCTAGCCTAGTAACCTAGGAAAGAAATTAATAAAGCTTCTATAGAGCTTAAAAGAATAGAGGTAAAGAATCTCTAGGATATTACTAGGGCTTTCCTTTTACTAAACTATAGTAATTATTACTAGGCTACGATTTTTATAAACTAGTTAACTAACTACTACTTCTATTATAACTCTATATAAGACTAGAATAGTAATTAGCGCTTTATTAAGGCTATATAAGACCTTAATATATAGTATTATAAGATAGGAGTCCCTCTATAACTCCAAAAGCTCCTATTAATTAATACCTATATAGTTAATTTAGTTTACTAGAGGGATAGCTTTATATAGACTCTAATATATTAAATAAGCTAGAGCTCTAATTTAAGAAGGATTGCTATCTCTATATTTTAGTAATATAACCTTAAGTAATAGTATATTATTCTCTAACTTTGAAATCCCCTTAGTTACTTAATATATATTTATAATTACTATAGAGTTCTATAACTTAACTATTAATAGTAGTATAGCTCTATAAGATACCCTATTAAGTTAAAAAGACTTTAAGAAAGTACCTTTCTTCCCTTTATACCCTCCTACTCCTTTACGTATAGATAATAATATAGTAAACTTTAGAAATAATAATAATATTACGCTATTTCTTATAGTAGATATTCCTCGACCTATTTATAGATTATTAATATTATCTAGATATACTTTATTTAAAATACTAGATAATAAGCTTAAATACCTTAGATATTAGCTTTAGTTATAGGTCTTATAAACGCTAAGTTATAGTATAACTATTAAGTAACGCCTAAGAACTATTCTTATAGAAATACTATTATATCCTAAGAGGCCTAATCCTTTAAATAAGTATAACTATAGCTATATAAACTATATCTAGTAGAGGGTTAACTAGTAGGATTAGATTAAGTAGAATACGCCTAAGGGAGTATATTATTATAACTTCTCGCGCTTAGTATAATAGAGTAGGTAGTTTTAGTTATACTAAGGATTAGAATAAGATAAGGAGTATAATAAAGAGGAAAAGGTAGTAAAGCTATTATTAAGATATAACCTATAATAGAAGATAGTTAAACCTAAGGGACCTTTTTAATAATAAGATTACCTACTTAGAAGATATTATTAATAAATTAAATCTATAAATAGAGATTATTTACTATTTCTATAAAGTAGTTTTATTTATTTTTAAAACTCTCTTTAATAATATTATAAAAGGTCTTAAGGGGATAATTAGAATAAGATAAGATAGACTTAGCTATATAACTTTTAAAAAACTCCCTTAATATATAGACTTATTATAAGAAGACTATAGAGTAGAGCGTAAAAGAGAGGAGCGTAGTAGACTAGAAGATAGTATAGATATTATTATAATTAGTACCTTAATAACTATATATCTTATTTTTTAGTATTTTCTTAGCGAATCTACGCCTAATTTAGATAATCTCTTTTAATTAGATCTATAGATTATTCTATATATCTTTTAAGCCTACTCTTAATATTCTTACCTATTTATAGGTAGAGCTATGTTATTTATTGTCTTTCTAGTTCCTATTGGTTCTAGCCCTTTCTAGTAATAGGTTTGTTATCTCCGCTTCAGGCCTCTTTAGAATTAATAGAAATAGGCGTACTAGTAATATTAGTAGTATAATATAGGTTATATTTAAGGGAGTTCTATATAATATTATAGAGAGATAGCTACTTAAGGTTTAAAATAGTATTAAGAAATTAGTAATAGAACTTAATACGGTTTATAAATAGTAGTTAGGTAACTAGGTAAGTGTTAATACCTAAGCAGATAATAAATAGGGTATTAGAAATATTATAACTAGTTTTATAATATTAGGTTTCTTAGTCAAGAGTATACTTAAAGATTTCTTAGTTATAAATATAGTATCTAGGCTTATTATAAGGGATCTTAACGTTAGGTAGGTAGTAGTAAATATAGTTAAGGGTAATATACTTAGCGTCTTTATATTTAGAGCGTTATCTATTTATAGTAAAGTAATACCTAGGTATATATAATATAAGTTACTCTAGGAGCGCTAAGCGCGTAACGATATAGAGCGTTAGTAAGGTTCCTTAACGTCTAGATAAGGATAATAGTAATAAAGGGAGATATATAAGTATAATAATAGTATAGTAATAGGGTTAAAAGCGTTAACGCTCTTCTATAAAATATATATATAGAGGGGAAAATACGCTTAATACTAAGCGGGTAAAGGTAGTAGTAATAACTAGTAGGATTACCTAGTAATATCAATTTATTTTATACGTATATACTTAAGCGCTAATTTCGTTTATTAGTTAAATAAGAGTAGGGATTAACCTTCTAGTAAGGAGGGTAGTTACGTTTATAAAGGTTCTTATAGTACTAAGGGTAGAAGGAGTTTGAGAGGGAAGGTATAATAAGTATAGTTATCTTTACTAATAGAATAGATATAAATATTACTATTATTAGAGTAAAGTTCTTAGACATACTAAGCGCGCTAAATATCTTTATTTCATAATAAGGCCTTAGTTATAATACTCTTTATAGTCTATATATCTATTTAAGGCGCTTTAAGTAGCGCGTTCCTTATTTATAATATATGTTATATTTTTCTACTAGGTTCTTATAAGGCTTTCCTCTTAAGCGCTTTAATAGTTTTTTATTAAGCTCTAATACTAGTTTAATACCCTATTAGATAAGTCTTTAAGCTTATACTTATTTATAAAGCTATTCTATCTCTTATTCCTTACCTTTAAATATAGTAATAAGTTTATCCGTATTTATAGCGTCTTTATCTATTTAAATAGTATATATTAGTAAGTAACTTTTCTATTTAACTATATATTATACCTTTCCTCGCGCGAGGGTTCGCTTCTTAAGAATGCTTTTAATCTTAAAATACTTATATACTTTAAGCTAATAAATATTATTATCTTCCTTAATATTAACTAGGCCTTAGTAGTTATCTTAATAATTAAATAGGTTACTACTAGGAGCTAGTACTAGTATAAGTTAGATAATAGATATAACTAGGTAAATATTTATATTAGGTAGAATATTAAGGCGGTATACTAACTTACTAACGCGTTCTAGGACCTTAAATGGAATATACTAGTAGCTATACTTTAGGTTTAGCTATCTTAGTAGATAATATCCTAATCCTATCTTAAGGTATACCTAGTTACCTAGCTTAAAAGTAATAAAACGATATTTTTTATTATACCGTTCTTTTATATATAGCTAGGCTATTACGATTAAAATTTTCGCTTCCTCCTAGAAGATTTCGTAGTTTATTTTAGGGTTAGTATTACCTAAGATATTTAACGCGTTCCTACTATTCCTACTATATAGGATTTAGTTTAGTAAAAGACTAATAACTTATAAGTAGGCGTTATTAAGGTTATATTAAAGGCTTAGTAATAATATTACCTAGTTATTATTAATAGGGTTAAGAAAGTAATAAATAGCTAGTTTAACGGTTTGGATTTTACGTTCTAAAATACTATTAGTTTATAAATAATATACTCTTAAGAATCTTAATTTAGTATATAATTTAGCTTATAGTATAGTCTAAAACTTTAATAGGAACTTCTAGTTGCGATTAGATATAATAGCTTTTAGTATTCCCTAGTTACTATACTAGAGATTATAAAGAAGGAGGCGTCCCTAGATCTTAGCAGTATATATTAAGTAACCTAGGATAAGAAGTATTACTTTAGAGAACTTATTAGTTATAGTAAGTACTATATTAAGAAGTAGAAAGTTCTCTACTTTATAGCTTAAATACTATAAAGGTATTTCGGGAAGTCTTATACTAAAGTCTATAGTAATTATATAGAAGGGAATAGCTAGTATTAATATTAGCTATAGCGCTCTAAGTAGTAGTTAATATTCTATATTTATTATTCTATATTATAAGTAGTTAGCTATATAGTTATTAACTTATTGTTTAAGATATAGTATATAAAAGTATTTGTTACTAGCTCTCTACGTTTATTCCTTATTAAAGTAATAGTAGTTATTATAAGCTTCTTTAATAAGAGGTATTACTAACTCTTTTAGAATATAGAGCCTTTATTTATTAGTATAGGGGTTAGTATAGTAAAGAAGATTATTATATATAACGAAGTTAAGGTCTATATTATCTACCTTTTTATAGAGTATCTTATATACTCTGCTCTAGGATTTAGAGTTAGTATATAATTAAATAAGCTTAGCCTTAAAGTTATTATTAAGAGATACTTCTATTATAAAGTTAATACTTATTAGTATATTATCCTATATCTTATTAAGTTCCCTAACGTCTTTAATAGGGATTTCTATCGTAAGTAGGTATAATAATATATCCGCTATAATATTTAATATTCTAGGGATATAATAATATACTAGGGAGAACTAGCTAAGATATTCTAATTATAATATAAGTTATAAGTTAGACCTTATCTTATCCTCTAACTATAGCGACGTTTATTTAATAATATTACACGTTATTAAATAGTTAGTAAGTATTATTATAAGGTCTCGTCTAGATAAATATAGTATTAGCTAATACTTCTTTACTACCTATACTAAGTAGGTAACTTTAAGTTTAGTAGGCTAATACTTCTATTTAGCTTAGTTAAGGGCCTTATTAATATAGGTAATTAGATATATATTAGTACGATTAATAAGGTTATAAGGTTTCTATTTAACGTAGTTAGCTAGCTAGAAGATTAGTATAGAGTATTTATATTCCTTTAATAATTTAAGCTATATAAATAACTACTTATCAGGGTTATAGTAGAATAAGGCGTTATCTACTATTAAAGCGTCCTTAATATTATTAAAGCTAGCTACTTCTTCTAATATAGGTTTAAAACTTATCTTTTAATAGAAAAGCTTTCTTATAGCGCCTTTATCCTTCCCTTAAGCTTAGGCTTAGGTAAGTAACGTAGCTTTATATTATTAGAGTAGTTAAATATAATAACTATAGCGTAATATTATATATTATAGAACACTAGTTATACCTATCTAGTATTTAAGCTAGTAGTAGTTATAAGGGTATTTAACTTTCTTAATAGTATTAATATAGTCTTAAGTATTTAATAATCTAAAGGTATTAATAGTAAAGCTAAGTAGCTTAATAGAAGGATATCTAATAAACGACTTCTTTATTAAAGGCGAGAGTCTAATATCTATAAAAAGTTTAAGAATTAAGTTAAGGTACTTAAGGTAGGTATTAAGGTCCTTCGAGGTAATAACGATATTATTAACAATCGCGCAGGTATATTCCTTATATAGTTATAGGAGTCTATCTATAACGTATTAAGTATAAGCAGGCGAATTATAGAATCCTATAAGTACTACCTTCAAGCGTTCTTATCCCTAGTAGCTAACTATAGTAAATTAATCTTAATATTCCTTCTTAATAAGAAATTAATAGAAGAAGGATTAAGCGTTAACTATAGTAATTTATAGTTTACTATAGAGGTATTTAATAACGTCTTATTATAGTAGTATAGGGTATATATTAGGGATTATAGCTTATTAAGAGCACGGAAGTCTATAACTATATAACTTTTACGCTTACTATCTATAATTTGCTATATAGCAAATATAGGGGCTTCGAATAATATAGGTCTAGAGTTACCCTATTTTATATAGTTTTAATTATAGAGCTTATCTAAAGTTTTATTAATAAGTTTCTTATCTTCTTTACTAATATAATAGGGTTATTATCTAATATTTATATTCTACTATCCTTTAATAAGTTCGACCTTAAGGTATTAATCTTCTAGAAGGTTAATTAGTCCTTAGTCCTTCTAGATAGCGGGGTAATACGAGATAACCTCTTTAAGGTATTAAATAGCTTTAGTATCTTAGTTATAGATATATATATCTTCCTTAGTAATAACTACTAGTAAGTTTTTAGGCTTAGTTATACCTATCTTACTATTTAGGTTAATATTCCCCTTATAGATATCTCTGCTATTTAGTATTATATTATTATTTATTATATTATAATTAGCGAGCGCTTCCTTGCTAATTAGGTTAGAGATTTCTACTTATTTATTAACTAATAGTTCTAGTAGCTAAGTAAGTATTATAAGCTTATAATTAGAAAAGCTAAAAATAGTATAATACGTTAGATCCTTGCGTAACGATATTAAAAAGGCTATTTATAGTTAATCGCAAGTCTTTAGTTTAAGGTATCTATTAGACTTAAAGGGCGCTAGGGTTCTAAGCTTAGTATCTTATTTAATTTTTAATAGGTAAGGAGTATTATTAATAATAAGAACAAATAGTAAATTACCTATATATATATATATATACCCTTCGTGCTTTAGGCTAAATAGAAGGGACTCTATCTTACTAATAGTATATTAATTTAAGTAGTAGAGGGATTATATAGCGCGATAGTTACGTTTCTTATAGTATATATATTATAAACTTTTAAAGGGACTTTTAAATAAATCTAAGAGGGAATTTGAATATTATCACAAGATATAATTTAGACGTATAATTCTAAGTTTAGAATATTAAGCCTATTAAGTATATTAAAGTCTTACCCTATAAGTAGACTAGTATTTAAATATAGGATAAGCTATATACCTATATAGAGCTTAGTAGTTATTATATAGCTATTAGGTTATTATCCTCGTATAAGAATAGCAAAGGTTACCTAGGTAATAGTCTTAAGGCTTCCTAGACCTTAGAGCTTAAATACCTTAGGTTCTCTTAAGAGGGTGCGGAACTATTATAACCAGGCTTTGCTTATAACTAAGTAGTCTACGCTAGTATTAATATAGATTACGATTACTAGTCTATTATGATAGCCCCGGATAATAATCTTAGTATATATATAGTAGTATAAATATATAACTATATATTACTATAGCTTAATAGGACTAATAAGCGTTATATTTAGCTAAGGTGATAGAAGGGTCTAATATAAGAAGATACCCTCGAAGTTAGTATATAGCTTAGCGTTATAAAAGCAGGTTTTGCACGAGCAGATTCTAGGATCCTTAAGGAGCGAATTTTAGAATAAGTTAATATTAAAAATAGGGTACTTATCCTTATATCTAGGGATATAATCTAGAGGGTATTTATAGTAATAAGCGGGTTAAGTAACTAGGTTAATATACTTAGGATCGTTTTCCTATTACTCTTAGTTATCCTTATTATTAGTACTAATAACTAAGTTTTCTTTATATAAGTCTAAATCCTCGCTAGCCTTAATATATTAGATATAGTTAAAGTCGCCCTTATCTAGCGAAGTATATACTTCCTCTTCTGCTTACTCGTAGCTAGTACCCTTAGTTATATAGGCTAAAGGGTAACTAGGCGGTTAAAGATACTAAACGTATTAACCGGGCTATTTATATTAATATTCGGGCCTTTATTATTAGTTAAACTAAATTTCCTTGTAAGCAGAGCTCGATAAGGGTTTAGTAGCTTACTTTATAGGTCTTAATAGTAATAAGCTAGGTATAGTCTCTTTTAAATTTATATAGTATAAGTAACGAGTAGCTATAGTATAGCTTACCTTCGAGGTCTCTTTTAGTAATAATCGCGTCGCTAAGGTTCCTATATAGGTCGTCTTAATAGATAGTTAGATTAATACTCGCTAGGATCCTTTAGTAACTATTTAATACTAGCTAGGGACTATTTTCTATAGGCTTACGATAAAGTTATTATAGTTCGTATTACTAGTTAGCTAAGGAATACTAATAACTAGTTCTATATCTATCTTATTATAAGTAATAGTTAATACCTTAGATTCGCTCTCTTTAGTATCCTTATATAGTTAAGTAACCTTAGTTATCTAGTATTAAATATTATATCGATTATATATATTATATAGAGTATACCTCTCCTTAGTTAAATATACTTTAATAATTTCATATAGTAAATAAAAACGTTTAAGTAATAACTCTTTCTAATAGTCTAACCCGTAGTTAGGGTCCTTAAGTTCCGCCTTCTTATTAAGTATTAGATTAATATAATACTAGTCTAAGGCATACCTTAGCAAGGTTTAATATAGGTTAAGGGTAGCTATAGCTAGGCTCTTATTATCTAACTTAACGTAGCTATTAATAGTATTAATAAAGCGATATATATTTTAGTAAATAATCCTTAAACTACTATTAATATATATATCTCTAACTTTATTATTATATAGAAGTAGATTAAATAACCTAATTATATTAGTTTTAAATCAAGGAGTACTACGCCTAGGTTCTATAACTAACGTTCTAGCTATTACTTATATTACCCCTTCTTTATCTATAGAGAGAAGGAATATAAGAAAGTTATAGCTAACTAAGAACTTATCGGGGTTAGATAATAATTTAATAGTATCTCTTAGCCTAGCTAGTACTTATAAGTATTAATCGCCTTAGTTATTACTACTAGTATAGCTAGGGCTACCTCCTCTACTATTTTAGCCCTTAGGGTCGCTATTATTACCTCTATTACTAGGATCTCTAGGTAGCGTAGGTAGTAGTAGTAGTAGAGGAGTATCCTCTATATATTTAATATCCTAGTTATATCCTTTACCTTTATTAAGGTTTAATAAACTAGCTTCTAGTTCCTAGGCGCTTATCTTATTATATTACTTACCCTAGCTATAAGCACTAGGGTAACTCTATAAGTTACTTAGCTTAAGCACGAGAGAGCTACTTATTCCTTTTCTTTAGGTTAGGAATAAAGTAATTAATATATCTTTACTTTCTTTAAATAATATATAGAAGGTATTTAAGCTTAGCTCTAGTATTAATATAGTAGTTATATCTTTTAATATAAGTTTAAGAGGTAGGAGTTATAAATTATTTATAAGACTTCGTCTAAACTTATAATATTCCTCTAGAGTTAATAGGAGTATTAAGAAAGCTTTAGGAATTATTATTATATTAAGTTTAGATATAGGTTTTAAGATATCTAGCTTATTTATAGCTTTAGCTCTTAGGGGTTTATAGCCTCCCCTCTCTTTATCCTCTTTAAAAAGGAGCGTTAGGTCTAGAGTCTAGCCCTATTTAGTCTCTATCTTAATATATTAATTATAATAAGGGAGATTAAGGCGATACTACTACCTAATAGTATTAGCAAATAGTATTAGCAAATAGTATTAGCAAATAGTATTAGCAAATAGTATTAGCAAATAGTTATAAGTTAGTTATCTATACCTATAGGACCTTACCTTAAACGCGTTAAGTAGTCTTATATACTTCCCTATATAGTACTAACTTTTAAATATATTTATAGTAATTTACTAAACGTTATTTAAAGTTCTTATAAGTAATAGCTATAATACTCGCTTTTATTACTAACTTAAGAAAGGTATACTTAGTCTAAGTAAATAGCGCGTAGAACTTATCTAGGTATTACTTAAGCGCTACTATAAAGTTTATAATAGTTAAATAGTTAATAGGTTTTAGAAGGTCAGACTTAAGACCTTCTTTAACCTTATAATTAGAAAGTAGCTTATAAGGTATTATTATTAGAGGTTTATTATCTCTTTAAGATATTCCTTAGTTAAGGAAATCTTCGAGGTTTAATATCTCTTAGGGATATCTCTTAGTTAGGGGAAATAGTAAAGGGTTAATATTTCTTATTAATATTTCCTAGTTAAGGGAAAGGGGGAGTTTAGAGGCTTTTAATAATATATAGTACCTATAGGTATTAACTACTAAGATACTACTTTATATAAACTTAATAAGGTTAGCTATCTATATAGCTAAATGCCTTCCTTAATTACGAGCGATATCCTTAGTTATAAGGGGATATAGCTAACTATTAAGGTCGTGCTACTAATTAATATAGTTTATATAGTAAGTGAAAAAATAGGGGTAAAAATTCTATTAATTTAGAAGGTTTTTTCCTTAAAGGCGATAAGCCCTTTTATAAGGGTTAACGCGTTTAGGTACGTTTAACGCGTTAAACGCGTTAGACGCCCTTGAGCGAGATAACCGCGCTAAGCGCATTGAGTATTAACTTAATATTATTTCTTAAATTAATCTTATAAATCTACTTTATAAAATTAAAGAATTAGTTATTTTTTAGTATTTTTAAATCTTATAAAGTATAGTTATTATACTTCTTAGTAATAGCTTCAGAGGATAATTATACTACTTACTACTAGGTCTCTATTTATAATCCTTTTATTATTTTATAATTTAAATTAGCTTCTTTTAAGCTATTTTTAGCTATTATTTCTTTTAAACTTATAGTAACTAATTATTATTTATTCTTTAAGTAAACTTAGTTATAAGATTCTACTTAAGGGGTAGTAATTTAATCTTAGATTAACTACTAAGATCTAGGCTACTTTAAGTAATATATATTATATAATTATACTCTATTATAGAGTTTCTAAAATCTCTCTAACTAGCTTCTTTTAGGGCTTATTTTAATTATACTCTACTTTTAATAAAAGGGTTTAAATTAGTAGTAAAGAGCTCCCTACTCTTTATAGAGAGCTCCTTTTAGATATAGGGCTAGTTAGTAAGCGACGCATTAAAAGATAAATATAAGTTAAAGAAGAAAGAAATATGGGAATTAGATCTAATTTGATTTAAACCCTAGAATAATTACTTTTATAATTATAACTTATTTTATATTTATATTTATTTTATAGTAATTTATAACTTATCTTCCCTTCTATATTCTTAGTATATTATTAATAATACTAAGTTCTCCTAGGTTAGATCTTTATAAGCTAGACCCTTTTAGATTAGATACTTCTAAGCTATTAAATACTACCTAGCTTATAATAACTTATTCCCCTCTTACTAGCTTATAATTATACTTATAAATTATTATTTTTATTCTTAGAACTATTTAACCTTTTTTATATACTAGAAATCTCTATTATAATATCTGAAATAAGTTCTATTTAAGAGATATACTTCATAATTAATAGTTAATAAATTAAAATATAAAGAAATAGCTAAATTATGTTAAACTCTCCCTTATAGGACTCCTTATTAGGTATAATTCTACTAGAGCTATAATTTAATCTCAGGAGAGCTAAAGTTACTTTATAAATATTATTAATAATCTTTTACTTATCTAGTAATTAAAAACTCTAGTATAAATATTATATAATAATATCTTAACTTAGAAGTATATTGTTATATATAGAAGAATGGAGGAAACGTAATCCTTATAAGATTATTAGTATCTTTATAATACTCCTTTGTAGTAATTATAGTTTAAGAGGCTTATAATATACCTATTTTAAAATAATAAGTATTAGTTTACTTTATTATTAATACTAACCTTTCTCTTAATTCTATTATAAGTTTTACCTTTAAGAACTTTTATTTATATCTTAATCTACTCTACTACTTATTATTATAATAAACCCTTTAAAATAGGTATCTAAAGAAGCTTTATAGATCTAATACGTAGCTCTTTAGTTAGTTCCTCCTAGTACTTATATCTCTCTTATAATTAATATATAGAGTACTCCTAGCTTAAAATACTCTGTACTTAGTATTCTTTATTATTTTATTAATTAGTAATAGAGGTTATAATAAGTACTCCTTAGTATTATTAATATAACTAATAGATATATAGTAATTAAGTAAGTAAGAGCTATCTTAAATCTCCTTAAGGGGATATACTAAAGGATATAGAAAACTATTAACTTTTAGATTATTTTAGTAGATAATATAAGTTCTTTTAAGCCTAAGGCTTTAACTTAGGAACTTATCAAAGATTTAATATCTCTAGTCTAGCTAATATAGCCTCTAGCCACTGCATAGTGATTTTACCTATTTAAGTGCAACAGACCTTCTAACTCCGCGCCTCCTAACAATATATAGCCTTCGGTCACGTGATTATAACTTTCCTAACTATAGCTATACTTATACGTGCCTATTAATAGCCTTATAATCTTTAACTTTATATTAATAATAACGTGGTTCCAAATTATTTAAACTATAAAACTATCAACTTATCCTCTTATATACTACCTGCGCTACTATTAAATACCGCCTCTATTACCGCTTTATCCGCTAGTAGCTATGCTATCGTTAGTAACGCTCTCTCTATTTAGCATAAGCTATACTTACTAACGTTTAAGCCCTAATAAGCCTAGGCTGCCTAGGCTACCTCTACCTTAGTAATATAGAGGACCTACTCGAAGAAGGGCTACTCTATAGGGTATATAATAACCTATTAAACTTCTATTACTAAGTTTACTTACTTAGCTCTAATACTATTATACCTTATAGAGTCCCCTATAGGGGTATTAAGGTAAGCCCTCTTAAGAGCTATACTAAGAATATACTCTCTATATATAATAGAGTAGTTAATAAAAGAGCGGGTTTTATTAATTATATTAAGGCTAAACTCTCTAGCGATCCCCTTTATATTATTTATACTAAAGGGCGTGCCTCGCTCGGGCTTAGGATATTTATATATAGGGTCTAGTATTAATATAGTTAAGGATTTATTATAGGTTATAGGGATAAGGATAAGGAAGAGGGAGAGGTATAAGGCCCTACTCGTAGTAATAGAGCTTCTTATACTTCTAGGTATAAGAACCCCTTAGGAAAGACCTCTTTAGTTAAGGAGTTACCTCTTATATAGTAGTATTTATAGCACCTTTAGCACCTTAGTAGAAGGTTAACCTTTAAGGTTAAGGAGTTATCTTATATAATAGCTTTTATAGCACCTTGCTAGAAGGTTTAGCAAGGGCGTTTCTAGGCTATGAGAGCCTTAGTAGCCCGTTTAGCTCTAATATGATTAGCCCTAGTGTAGCGCGTATCTAACTTTATATAAGGGTTTGGTTATAAGTAGTAAGAACGTATAAGATTCCTATATTATTTTCCTTAACTAGTAGAGGGTATAAGTTAAAATACCTATATAGTATTTCCCGGATTATACTTATAAATTAGGTAAATTTATTATAGTCTTTTTGCAAAGGGGCTGCGGCGTAATTCCGAACTCAGTCTAGCTAATATATTATATTCGCTATTTACTATATATCTTTAATCTAATTATTAAAGCTATTTTTAAGGCTTTTTAGATCCCTAAAGTAAATATATCTATAGAGTCTTAGCCCTTAACTACTTGCTCGAAAGATAGGAAAGACTCTAATAATAATAACTTATTTAGCTTAGAAAGCTAAAATCTAGATACTAGAGAAAATACTTCTCTTAGTCTATTTAGAGATATTATTTAAAAGGTAAGTAACTATTAACATTTAGAAATATCTATCTACTTATTAATAATCTTATAAATTTAGTCTCTAGCTATTCCCTTAAAGCTATCTAGTAAGAAGATATAAGAGTTTCTTAACTTCTAGAAGTCTATTTAGAAAGACTAGTAATTACTATACTTATTTTATAATATTAAGATAAAATAGAACTCTACTATACTAATATATACTTATATAAGAGAGCTAAAAGTAATAATTTTAGCTTAAGTTAAAAAGCACTTTCTATATCCTTAGTTTACTTTTATTAAAACTAATTAGGAAGCTTTTAATATTTTACTCGATATTACTAGCCCCCTTTTGCTTTATACTAACTTATTAAGCTAGTTAAATAACCTTACTTCTAGCTATACCTTTACTTTATTATAAGTTATAATAATTTACTTAGATCTTTATATTATTATACTAAGGGAAAAGTATTATATAAAGACTATCTTTAGGTAATAATACTTTAGATAGCTACTAAGAACGAATAGGATAAGCTATCTAGGTATATTGAGAAGCTTATTAATAAGGAGTCTTTTATAATATATAGTATTACTATATTACTTATACCTAAACCTAGGACCTTAATTATAAGTATATATAATATAGAATTCCTACTTACTAACTACTTTAAAGACTTTCCTCCTTTAACTATACTCTAGACTTAAGTATAATAAGACTTTACTAAGGTTTATACTAAGTAATATTATAAAGATATAGAGCGCTATAGTATTAATAACTAAGCTACAACTTAGGGATTATAGTACATATTATATAATCTATTATTATATAATCTAAAGAAAACGGTACTTATAGTAATCTAATATAGTAACTAATTATACTAACTAGTAATAGGGAAAGCTATTAATATCTTAAGAAGCTAGAAATATTGATAATAACTTATTTAATACTAATATAATATATTACTATTATACTAAAATTATAGCTAATATAATTAGCTATATATCCTATAGAAACTATATAATAATTTTAGGTTTACTTAGAAAATAGTAACCCTAGATTCTATAGTATCTATTAAATAGCTTAAGACTTCTTATCTATCTAACTAACTTCTATCCCCTTCAAATACTTATTTAGCCTTACTTATCATATTTATTATTACCCTTACTTTAACTTTTTAGTTAATATTATCTTTAATACTCTAACTATTAAAATTAATTAGTATAATAAGGCTTAGCTTTCCTAGATAATACTTAAAGAGATCTCTAATAATACTAATATTACTAATACTTTTAAGGAGTAGTAGTATATTATTAGAGAGGCTTTTAATTACTCTTCCCTTTTAAAGAAAGATAATATGAAGAAATATCTTAGGATTTTTAATAATATATTAAACCTCTTTATTATTGTTTTAAAAGAGCGTAATATAGCTAGTATTTAAGCTATATCTAAGGATAAGCATAAGGATAAGGATATTTTAAATAGCTCTATAGATAAGCTATTATTTCCTTTATTTAGTACTTAATAACTAAAATACTTAAGCTAGCTATCCTAACTAAGCTAGTTACTTATATCTCCTATATCTTAATAAATAGCTTACTTATTTGTAAGCTACTCTTCTAAGTTAATAACTAGAAAGTAGTAAAGAATACCACCATTATTAGAAATGAGCTCTTTATTTAATAGCGAATAAATTTATATTATCTTAGTTATAGTAACTATTTATAATTATTTTACTTATACTTTTACTAGAACCTAATTATAAGATACTTTTATCTATAGGTAATACTATATAATATTAACTTATAGGTACTACTACCTATAGGCTTATTAACCTATAAGTAATTAAAGTAGGGCTACCTATAGGTAGTTTAGGTAGACCCAAACTACCTATGGGTAGTTTTGGGTACTACCCATATGGGTACCCGTGGGTAGTTAGCAAGCCTATAAATACGTGCGACTACGTACATGGTTGGCTGTAATTTTAGCTGCACGGCTGGTTACGTTGCCTTCGGGAGCTTTGTGGTCTGATTTTGTAGTGCCATCGAAGGCTAGCAAGTCAAACATTTTCGTATTAGGCAAGTCTTGTAAAACCCCATGATAAAGGCTGAAGGATAATGTGACAACCATGATCTGGATGATATGTTCAGGTCTCAGCGAGTTATTATTGCCAACTGAAGGCTACTTTTGTTTTCCGTTTGTTGAAACACGGCTTTTGATCAGAAAAATGGCCAAAGTCTGCTAGACGAACCTGTGTCTTGTGTAGAGCTTCGCCTCTTTAGTCTGTGTAACGTCATTACGCTGCAAAAATCCATTCTCAAGTGTACGCCGCAGCTTCTACGGCCGCCCAGCCCTAACAACGAGGCTTAGATATAGTACTAGTATAATATGCAGAATAGCTTGGCAGCGAAGCTTAGCGAAGCCGAGAAACCGAGAGTTGGCGGTTTTGAGGCACATCTGCATGGTTTAGCAACATTTGCTGCACGTATCGACCTTCCCCGAGATTAGGCATCCTTACACTCAACCGACTGAACTTATTCGGGGTTCGTTTCAGGTACATCGCCATCTCTGTACGATACCTACATGTATTCAGCAATCAGAACTCGCCGACAACATACAACTCTTCAGCCATATCCCTAGCTCGCGCACACCGCCTCCCGAGATTCATAACTGACGTCTCGATAATCAAACGTGAATACTGGTCAGCGAGCCAATCAAAAGCGCCAGAGCTGACGTCTCGATAATCATACGTGTACACTGACCAACGAGCCAACCGTACGCACCCACCTTTTTTAGATTTCATGGGACAACATGGGCAGTCGAATACCACCAGCCGGGACAGAACCGGTTGTCTAGATTGTCAAGACTTTTCCGAAAGGAGGCGACAGACCATACAATCCAATGCCTGGTATTCATGCCTCAGAGGCACGACGAGGCTTGCCTCGCGCCTCACTGCCTTCTTCAGAATGATCGATAAGAAATGGCTTTGGCTAAGCACGATGCTCTTATCTGTACAAAAGGTTCGTCAACCCCATTTTCTTTGAAGGTCGAGTTGCGCGCGAATCTCCATGCCACTGTGACAACGAGCGTTATTGTCGCCTTCTTCATTGTCCCATCGAGACATCAGACCACTGCATCCTCTCTTCAGGCCAACCTTGCGCTGAACAGCTCCGAAGCCCCACGTGGTTCAACCGAGATGGATAACCACCAGTCGAGTCTGCCTTACGGAGAGGCCGCTGGCCGTGACCTCTTCAGTCACTGCTTCGAGACAACGTTTGCAAGTCAAAATGCGTCTACCACGCACATGAACTTCGAGGGCGGAGGGCGTATTGCTCACCCAGCCCAGCCAGCTGAGCAGTATCCAAATGCCGGCCCTGAGTTTGATGCCAACATCACTCTGGAGAATGTTGAGCCTTCGAATGTGCCTCTCGATCGAATCGTGGCCCAGCGGGGCGATCCGTACCGGCCGGGTTGGAATCCGTTCTACGTCGACTCAGTCCAGCAGACCGGTACAGCCCCTGAGCTCATTGCAACATACCCTCTTCACGGCGAGGAAAGTCTGCACAGCCTCCCTGGCCAGCTTCGTCCTCCAAGTCAGGCATCCCCTTTCACGTCAGGCACTTTGAGCAATCTCAGTGGTTCGAAATACGTCCCTTCCCAGCCCTCTAGATGTGCAAAATGCGGAAGGGAGTTTGCGAGACCGAGGGAGATGGATCGGCACCTGCGCACAGTTCCCGGCAAGAAGAGATACATATGTAAATGTCTGCACCAGACTGGACGCAAAGATAACTACGAGAGGCATCTCAAGAGCTATAGACACACGAACGAGATGGGGGGGTTTTTTTTTCTTCTTTTTTTTTGCTCTTGTGAAAAACATTCCAATGAGCTAGGCGACTATCTTGCCCATATCAACAGTGTTGAGAAACGTCCTATACGGCCATATTTATAGTTACTAAAGAGCTTGTTCTATTATAACGAGAGTAGCTATAACGTAGTTACTTATAACTACGGTTAGAGGAATAACCTCTAGAAAAAGGTTACTCTAGAGCTAATATTAGTTATATACTACGCTAGGAATAGGTAATACTAAAGGTATTATAATATACCCCCCTAGATATAATAATAACTAGAAAAGCGCCTAATCGTATAATATCCCTTAAAATACCTAAATATAAAGCAATATATCTATAAATAACCTATTAATAAGCCTACTTATAAAAGAGATAATAAAGTAAAGTTATTTATATTAGGTATAGGTAAAGTATAAATAGTTATAGTTTTCTACTTTTTATAACTATTACTATTATTATTATAATACCTTTTATTTACTAACTCTTACTAATAGTAGTAGAATCTATTATCTCTTATTAGCTTAGGTAGGGCAGCTACTATTGTATTAACTCTTAATAAAATAACCTAGCTACCCTCTTACCTTCTTAACTCTTCTCTATATATAATATAATAACTATATATATCTCTAACTTTAGTTCTAATAATAACCTTATTATATATATATATATATATATACTTATATCGCGGGACGATCTTAAAGCTATTATAATATACTAATATATCTATAGATACCTCTTAAAAAGAAAACTATTTAGGCTATAGCTCTCGAGAAGGCGCGCGCTACTAAAAGTAAGAATAAAGCTAGGGGTAGAGGGGCGCGCCCCCCTCCCTTAGAGAGTAATAATAAGGTTATATATATATTGTTCCTTCTCTTTATTAATATATAATATATTAATATATTATATAATAAGTAGAAGGAAGTAGAAGTAACTTATAGAGGGTAGCTCTAGGGGTAAGAGTTTATAGCTTAAGAGGCCCTAGGGTTACCCTCTTAAGTAATTTAAGAGGATAGCTCCTAGTAAGTTATAATCCTTTTATTATTATAACTATATATTAGAACGTTACTAACCTTATTATTATTATAATCCCTAAGGAAATAGATAAGGAGGAGGGTACTAGCGAGGGTAATTTAGAGCCCCCTCCTAGCCTTCCTCCCCCTAGTAGAGGTATAGAAGTAGAGTAAGTACTCCTATTTAGTAAGCGCTACTTTTAATATATTATAAGTAAGCTCTTAGGCTTATTAGATAGAAAGTGCTCGCTTAGTATAGTAAGTAAGTATAACTATTATTATAAGGGTAAGATACCTTATTAATAAATAAGTACCCCTATTACTATTATAGCTTATTAATATACTAAAGCTAAGACTTTAAAGGACCTAGTAGTTAGAAAGGTAAGGTTCTATATACGCTTTGCTTTTATAACTATCTTCTAATATAACCTATAGACCCTCGCTTATTAGAGAGCTATGCTCTATAAGGCTATTATTACCTAGAAAGAGGAGATTATAATAATAAAGAAGGGTAGTAATAATAAGGGTTTAGGCAGGGCTCCTAAGGTAATAGGTAGTTATAGTATATATAGCGTTATTACTCTATCTCCCGCCCTAGTTCTATTTAGAACCCTAGTAATTAGCGTAGGTATACCTATACCTCGTCCGCCTACTTATAATATAGCTATTATAATACGCTATATAGTTAATAGTTTTATTAGTACGTATTTACTAGAGGTATTATTACCCTTATATAATATTCTAATAGATTAGTATAAGTAAATCCTCTAAGGTTAGGTAGGAGAGAATTAGCGTTTTAAAGTAGCCCTTTAGGATATATTATATTCCTTTTACTCCTATAGGAGCGACTTTAAGCTCCCTAGCTAGTAAGCTATAAATTAATTAAAAATTAGGCGCTACTAGCCCTCCTATACGTATTTAAAGCATCCCTTACATATTATAATTATTCTCTATATATCTTTTAGATTAAGGAGCGAATAGAAATATTTAAATTTCTTATAATTAAGAGCCTTTATAAGACTATTAGCTAGTATATTATTTATTAGTATATATACTATACTAAATAATTCTCTAGCGTATTTTATATATTCTAAATATTAATATACTATAGCTTAGTTAAGATCTATTCCTTTTTACTTACTATAAGACGAATTATCTATTAGTTATTATAATAAATCTTCTAGATATTACTAATTTTAAGAGTAATATCCCTAAATAGCTTCTAAAGAGTAATTATATCCTTAGTAATATATTTAAGGCTTAGAAGCTCCGCTTTTATTATTAACGTTATAACTATAGCTTATTAAGTAGCCTTTTACTAGATTAGCCCTCTAAAGAGTAAGATTATATACCCTTAAGATAAACTCTATATCTCTTTATTATCTATAAATAAAGCGTTACTTATAATTAGTAGTACCTATCTACCCCCTAAGTTACTAAAGTATATTACGAGGTAATAAATATAATATAAGTATTATATAACCTAGTTAGTAATAGTATAATAATAAGGAGCAGGGTTTATTAGGAATCTTAAGAGTAGGGAATATATAAAAGTAACGTCAGGTAAGATTATAATAATAATATAGAGTATAGAGCTAATCTTCTCTTAGAAACTCTTTACCTCCAATAGTATTATTACTATTTTACTCTTTAGGAGTAATAAGTTTAGAAGGGGGGTTACTAGCGCTCTTAAGTTAAATGAATTAAACTTCTTTATAACTTACTTAATATATTAGTTATAAGAAAGGTATATCTTTTATATAGCTTAGTTATAGATAACCCTAATTTTAAGATAGTACTTTAAGATAGTACTTAACTAAGCTTTATTCTTTTAACTTATATACTTCCTTTAGGCTAGCGATTACCCTCCTTATTACTTCTTTATAATTCCTATAAAATAAGATAAGGAAGTTATCTATATAGAAGATAATAAGGACCCTCTTCTTAGTTAACTAGAAGAGATATGGGTCTTTATTTATAGGTATAAAACCTAGATACTAAAGGGTCGAGGAGAACTCCTTATACTAGAGTAATAATATATCCCTTAGCCTATAGAGCGTATAGCGTAGTTTAACGCACTTTCTAGGCTACTTAAAGCTATTTAGTAACTTATAAATAAGTAGGTCTTTATTTAGGTCCTAGGAGGCGTTTAGGAACGTATTAATAATATTAAATTATTTAACTTCGAGGTTAAATTATATAGTAATTACTATCGCTACCCTAAGGGTATAACTAGCGAGGGTTACTATATAAGTCTATTTAAGGGGTAACTTTTCTTACTAATCGCCTTAAATATAGATCCTTGCTTTATACTAATCGAGGATATTATCCTTATTAAATTTATAAGTAAATACTTACTTTAAAGGGATTAGTCTCTTTATTATTATCTCTTAATTAATAACGCGCTATATATCTATTTATTATAATTTACCTATCTTAACCTTAGCTACTTCTTTAAAGCAAGTTCGGAGCGCCTATAGGAGGTTTATAAGTTCCTTTTATAAGTATAGTAGCTTAGTAAGGTTATTAGTAGTAAGACGTTTATAAATAGTTATAGTTACGCGAGCAGGCCTTATGCTATAAATAGTAATATAAATATAGCTATATAGTATATAGTACCCTATATTAGCTTCTAAAAAGGCCTTCTACTAATTAGGTATAAAAGTCTTAAAAAAGCTAGATACCTGCTCCTGCTCTATATAGTATCGGAGTGAAAACTAGTAACTTAAGCGGGATTTATTTTCTATTATTCCTAGTTATAGGTTACTAGGTAGTAGATTATATAATTATTAGCTTTAATAAGTTTAGCTATAGCTCTCCTATTTATATACCTAGTTAGACCTCTATTTAGTATTAGCTCTCTCCTCTCTATCTTAGTATAGCTATATTAGTAGATCTAAGGGCCTCCTATCTAAAGCTTTATTCTTATTACTCTTGTTTACTTTAGAAATATATTATAAAGTAGGGAGTAATTTAACTATAATATAATCCTTAATCTATTCCCCTTTATAATTAACTTCCCTAATAGCTTTATATATATAGTTTATTTCTAATATATATATTATACCTATTATTCTATCTATTAGAGCTAGGCTTTTATCTAGCTCTAGTATAGAATTAGGGGATAATAGCTACCCCCCCTTCTAACTTACCTATCCCTTTAGAAGTTTTAGGATTCTTCTATTTAGAGACTTAGTTATAAGAATAAGGGTTAGTATAAGTAACTATTTAGTTATAAGTATTAATATAGCTTTATTCTTATTTATAACGCCTAGGATCTAAAGTTTAAAGTTAACTTATAATATAAGCTCTTTAATCTCTTCTACTATCTTATAGATAATATCTTCTAGGATAGCCTCTTTTACCTTATCCTTTAAATAGAAAGTCTATTTATTAAATATTATATTCTATATAATAATAACTATTTATAATATAAGGATCTAACCCCTATATAGGTTATAAGCGTTTAGAATATATCCTACTAGGTATCTAATATATCCCTATAGCACTACCTTAAAGTCTCTCTTATTAATTCCTCTCTCTCGTTCCCTCTTAAGGGGGTATATATAGTAGCTATAGGTATATATATATCC
This sequence comes from Colletotrichum ledebouriae, assembly GCA_036785755.1. Classification (NCBI taxonomy): domain Eukaryota; kingdom Fungi; phylum Ascomycota; class Sordariomycetes; order Glomerellales; family Glomerellaceae; genus Colletotrichum; species Colletotrichum ledebouriae. The sequence continues at coordinate 28,503 of JAVHLU010000402.1, forward strand.
CTAGTAAGGGCGAAGGTTGCGGGTTAGAGCTGCTCTATTATTATATTATTACTAGTAAAAGTACTAGTAGAACTACTCCTCTTTAATCTATAGTAGTAGATACTAGTCGTAGCGCTTAAGTAGGCTTATATTATAAAGCGTTATTACTACTAGTACTATCTTAGCCTATAGTTCTATAGGTAAGCTAGCTATAGTAAGTATCTTAATTATTCGAGTTATAACTTCCTAACTAGCCCGTTCCCCTCTACTATTTAGTTCCTTTATATATAGAGGGGTTATTTTAACCTCTATTCCTTCTATATAGGTCTAATCCTTATATCTTATATAGCTTATAAGTAAAATTACTAACCTCTTAATATCTTATCTAATCTTATAAATAGAAAGTCCCTTCTATTAAAATACCTATTACTTAACGGTATATAGAGCGAGTATAACGCTACTATAGGTCTTATTAATATATAGAAATATAAAGAGCTAACTAGTATATTTATCTTTAATTATAAGGAGCTACTAGTTCTAATTAAAGCCTTCGGGGTAGTTAAAGAGATCCTATGCGATTCTATAGTAAGGGTATATTACTTTATCTTCTAATATTTATCTTAAAGTTACTTATTTAATATATATAACCGCGTAGTATTAGTACTATAGACGTATTAGGCCCTTTATCCTTACCCCTCGAGTAGTATATACTAGCTACTTAAGAGCCTCGGGGCTAGGGTAGCTACTTTAGAGATACTATAATATCGCGTTATCGCTCTAGTCTAGTAGTAGTATAAAAGAGGTATACTTATATATTATAAGTATATAGTTTATATTATTAATAATAATATTAATACTTTAGGGAATCTACTTAGGAATAGAGTATAAGGAATAAGGTTTATATTTAAGGAAAGCGGGGTTTACCTTTCTAATAAGTTTCTTAATTATAATACTATTTTTATAAGTTCTAAGCGAAGTATATAGTTATACCCTAAATACTAAATACCTATTTTCTAAAGTAGCGCTTTAGAGATAATATTAATATAAAAATTCTCTATATATCCTATATTATAGAGTATAAGGTCCTCTATATTTATACTTTTTAAGCTATTAAAAGCGTTCTTAATAATCTATATACCCTTTATAATAATTAAGTATAAAGCTATTCTAGAATTAACCTATTCTCTATTATAATATCTAATTAAGGAGGGGATAAATAGGGATTTATTATTTATAAGGTATATCCCTCTATAGTTATCTAGGACTATAAACTTATATAATATACAGGGCCCTAAGTAGGGGGTTATAAAGATACTTAGATACTCTTTATCTAAGTTAACTATATTATCCCTAACCTCGTTTAAGAGGGCTATATAGAAAGCGATTATTATTATATTAATAGGGTAGCTTAGAGCTATATTAGATTTCTTAGATAAACCCTTATTACCCCCCTTATTATTTTAGTAGTTCTTATTCTTATAAGGTATAGCGTATAGCTAGCCCTTATAAGTAAGTTTAATATAAAGATTAGTAAAGCGTGGGTTATTATTTAACTAGTTATAAATCTAAGCTACTTATATATTTATTACTAATATATAGGGGCCCTTCTAGTAATATCTAGTTAAGGTAGCTTCTAAGTAGTTATAATTAATACTTAGCTATTAATAGCTTGACTTATATAAGTACTATTTACTACTAGATAAGTTACTAGTTATAGAAACGCTTAATAAGTTAGCCTTATCTATATAGCTAGCTAGTACTATAAAGACCCTAGTGCTTTATCCTTATAATCTTAAGTAGAGTATATCCTTATATAGGAGGTTCTTAAATATATTAATATATTAGCTTATATTAGAGACTAATATCCCCGCTCGCTCCTTTTTAAGGATATTTATAATCTCTATATTAACTTAAGTAAGTATAAAGTAATAACTTATTACTTAAAGAAAAGTTTTTAAAGTAAGGATATTACTTACTTTAAGAAGCTTAAGCTAGGTAATATAGAAATAAATACCCCTAAAGTCCTTAATCTAGGTATTAAGATTAATACTCCTAATTACTTTCTCTAGGACTTAGATATACTCCTCTTAAATAGTAATAAGAGTACTAACCTCGCTTAGAGCGTAGTAATATTTAAGATTAATAATAAGGCTATAAAGGGTTATATCCCTTTTAATAAGAAGTTCTATATATATAGGTATAATAATATTATAAGTAATAGTCTCTATAACTAGATAGTTAATCTATTTAAACTCTTAGTTCTTATAGGTTTCCTTAGACTCTTATATAATAAGTAAATAAAAATACTCTAGGTATTATTTCTATATACCTATAGTATTCTTATTAATTATAACTAGGGTAGCTAGGGGCTAAAGGGGTTATAATTCGTTTATTATCTATATCCTAGTAGTAGATTTAGAAATAATCCTAGAAGTAGTATTAATAATAACCTCTTCTAGAGCCTCCTAGTTAAATAGAGTAATATATTAATTATAAGCGCTCTTCTCTTATAAGTACTAAGTATTAATATCCTAGTTTTACTTAGTAATATATATATTAAGAGTTAGGGTTTCTAACGAGGTTTTACCTAAGTATAAAGGTCCCTTAGGATTATCTAAGTTAATATATTTCTAGATTCTAGTAGCTTAGGCTTTAGATTAAATTATAATATATTAAGTAGTAAAATCCCTATATATAGTTAAGTAGTATAATATTATAGTAATAGTAATAGAAAATATTATAATTAAGGTTATTTAGAAATAGAGGGTTTATAGTAATAGAGGATAATATATAATAAAGAGGAAAGAAAGAATAAGAGAGAGGAAGTTTTAATAAGTACTTTTAGTAATAAAAGCCTATTTTAAAATAGTAATTAGGGGTCTAGTTAGAGCTAGGCTTATAATTATTAAGAAATATCCTATAGGGCTATATTTATAGTTACTAAAAAGCTTATTCTATTATAATAAGAATAGCTATAATATAGTTACTTATAACTATAGTTAGAGGAATAGCCTCTGGAAAAAGGTTGCTCCGGAGCTAACGTTAGTCACGTGCTGCGCTAGGAACGGGCGATGCTGAAGGCATTACGACAAACAGCTGCATTTAGCAGCAGTAAGGCCGATGTTCCTAGTATGTGGAGCAGTCGATAGAGCTGTAGCTAGCTGACGTGTCCTTCGCTTCTACCACGTCCCTTGTTTTCATGTCTCTTCCATCGTCGTGTTTTTCTCCTTTTTTTTGAGGAAATTTTCATTGAAAAGCCCGAATGTAATCGAACTTGGTTCTGAGAACGAGCATCTGGCTGGTGCTATGTTGGTGCGTGTGCGGGCGCGCCTGCGTTGCTGTTCTGATTGTTTTCTGTTCTGATTTTTTTCTCCTGAGAATGCTGGAGTTGAAGAAGCAGTTGCTGGAATGTTGCCCTTGGGGGTGCGTTTCTTGTATCTTTTCGCTGAAGCACGCAGATTTTGTTGGCTCCAGCAAAGCGCACTCTCTCCTTGCATCACCAAATGCTTGGAATGTGATTGCTTGTCGCGCAATTGACGAAGCTGCTGTACCCTCGCTATAAAATTAGTTTTTTGGTGCTCATCAAAATCACTTTCATTACAAATAAGCCGTGCAATTAAATGCAGCGCATGTGCAGACACCTAGATAGTGGTCACTATATTGGATATTTCGCCGCATACTTATAGCGATCTTCACGCAGTACTGTTTGACCTGTATTGCGAGAAGTGTTGCTTCGGCTCCGTCAGAACCTAAGGAGCACTTGACGATGAGTCCTGGACGCTTTACTATGGTTGGTCACGGAGATATACCATTACCATGAGGTGAGCGCTAGACCTTTGTGTCCGCACTTGATATCTTCGTGAAATAAAGACATGCTCCGGCAAGGAAAGTGAGCGAAGATAAGGATGTTGTTTTTTGGTGAGATCAATATTTGAGCCCAAAGTATGGCTGCACACTAGCCTTTTATAGGGAGTCTATCTGACCCCGACCCCGCCATGCGCCCTGGGCGGACGCAACACGCACAGCGATTGTTCAGTAGGCAACCAATTGGTGCACGATTACAATAGGCAAGTAACGCTGGAGTTGCCTACCTCCGCACGAAAACGCCTTCTGACCTGTAAGCATCAGCATAGCTCAAGGCAGACAGGCAACCGGGACGCCTTGCTAATATGCATGAAGGCGATCACCCAAGATTATTGTAGGCCAACCACAAACGACTTCCTCCACCTCAGCCAACCTGTGCGAACCATCTCAGTCACGAAGTCGCAAGAGCGAACCAGAAATCCTTACCATAAGCAGGCCTGTCCATGCAAGGAACTTCAACTGGCATCTCTCTCTTTTTTTTTGGGGGGGGGATAGAATAGCCTGAAATCAGAACAATGGTTGCTGCCATGACACACACCGTAAGGATTGCAGCCTGAAAACCTCAACTGTCAGAATCCATCACGAGTGATGCTCAGAAAATGACGCAACTTTCTACGATGCCAAGCAAGCTACAGAGAACGAGTCACAGCCGCGGTCAGCGACGACAGGAGGTATTCCGTTGACGTGAAGATTCATACATTAGCTCAAGTGGAATATACTCGCTTCTCTTGTGGGAAGGTGGAAAGGTATGGTGGTCTGCCTTATGATTTCATATAGGTACCTCGTGCAGAACACAACACGCCAGATGAACGTTTCTGTTGCAGCAGTCACCAATTTAGCCTCTAAACATCAGGTCCCAGCCAGACCAATCAAGCTGTTCGCACGAGAGATTGAGTTGGTCTGGGGTTGCATGTGAGAAGATAGAAGTCGCTTGTTTTTGCAATGTCTAGATTGCCTCGATCGTCGCATTGCTTACAGTGACTCCCATCTCAAACCATCATCGCCTGAGCTGAATCCGTGCAGGTCCACAGGGCGCCGACGACGGCGATAAGGCCTTGGATGGGCTTGTCGGAGGCTCGCCGACAAAGCCCACACAATCGGGAGCTACCCGCTAGCACGCCATTGCCGCAGGGCAATGCTTGGGCGGCATATGCGTCGATGAGATTGTTGCTTACTTATCATACGCACGATAACTTCACTTCGCCAAGGGGGCCAATTCACACGTGGGAGGGCTAATGCTCACTTGGCTGCAGTTTTCACACTCATCTTGTCACTCATTCAGGTGCCTTACTGAGTGACCAACACTCAGCGATTCCCCAGCTCATGCGCTAAAACTCGCTGAAAAAAACAAAATGACCGCCGACATCAAGGTCGCCATCGACCGCGGCGGCACATTTTGCGATGTCATAGCAGACATCCAAGGCCGTGAACCCCCCCTCATCTTCAAACTCCTCTCCGAAGACCCCGCAAACTACCCCGACGCGCCCACAGAAGCCATCCGTCGCGTCCTCGAAGCAGTCGAGGGCAAAGCCATCCCAGTCGGTGATAAGCTCGACGGTTCGCGCATCGGTAAATTTGTTACTCCTCCTCCCCCATCACCTGAATTCCAATCCTGGATCCCCTCACTAACCACAACCACCAGCGTCCTGCCGCATCGGCACAACAGTCGCAACAAACGCCCTCCTGGAACACAAGGGCGAGCGCTTCGCGTTCCTCACCACGAAAGGCTTCAAAGATGTCTGCATCATCGGCGACCAATCTCGCCCCAAGCTCTTCGACCTGAGCATCCGCAAAGCGACGGCTCTTCACTCCGCCGTCGTCGAGATCGACGAGCGCATCGTCCCCGCGGACTACGACCTCAACCCGGAACCGCTCGACAAGACGGCCCTCTTCCCGGGAGATGACGGCTTCGTCCGCACGGCAAGCGGCGATTTCGTCCGCGTCCTGCGCCGCCCAGACCCGGCCTTTGTCCGTTCTCAACTCCGCGCCCTCCGCGACGAGGGCTACACCTCGCTCGCAATCTGCTTCATGCACGCCTATCTCCACCCGGCGCACGAGGACCTCGTCGCCTCGATCGCGCGAGAGCCGGACCTCGGCTTCGAGTTCGTGACTACGTCGGCCTCCACCTCGCCGACCATCAAGTTCCTCAACCGGAGCACCTCGACCTGCTCCGAGGCGTACCTCTTCCCCGTCATCCAGCGCTACGTCCAGTCCTTCACCTCGGGTTTCCGCGTGCCGCCGCAGAGGGTAGACTTCATGTGCTCCGACGGCGGCCTCAAGGCCGCGACAAAGTTCCGCGGCAACGAGGCCCTCCTGAGCGGTCCGGCGGGCGGTGTCGTCGGCATCGCGCGCTCGTGCTACGACCCGGACGACGGAACACCCGTCATCGGGTTCGACATGGGTGGCACCAGCACCGACGTCTCGCGGTACGACGGCAAGTACGACTACCTCACCGAGACCTCCATCGCCGGTCGCACCATCACCGTCCCAATGCTCAACATCGCCACCGTCGCAGCGGGCGGCGGCTCCATCCTCTTCGCCCGGAACGGTCTCCTGGCCGTCGGACCAGAGAGCGCGGGGGCGCACCCGGGCCCGGCATGCTACCGCAAAGGCGGACCCCTGACTGTCACCGACGCAAACCTCTTTCTCGGCCGTCTCGTCCTCTCCTCGTTTCCGTCCATCTTTGGCGAGAACGCCGACTCGCCCCTCGACACGGCCGTGGTGGAAGCCAAGTTCGCCGACATCACGGCCGACTTCAACGCCCAGACGAACCAGTCCCTGACGCCTCAGGAGGTCGCCCTGGGCTTCCTCGACGTCGCCAACGAGACAATGTCACGGCCGATCCGCAACGCAACGGAAGCCCGCGGCTTCGCACCGGAGAACCACCACCTCGTCAGCTTCGGTGGTGCGGGCGGGCAACACGCCTGCGACATCGCGGACCGTCTGGGCATCCGCCGCATCCTGGTTCACAAGTTCTCCTCTCTGCTCTCGGCCTACGGCATCGCGCAGGCTGAACTCCAACACGAAGTCCTCGAGCCGTACGGGAGCAGACTGGACGCCGCGGCAAAGATCCACGTACAAGATCGTCTCGCCGCGCTGAAAGCCCAGGTCTCCGAAGAACTTCTCTCCCAGGGCGCCGACGGAGATTCGCTCGTCTTCGACGAGAGCCTGGTGCTGCGCTACTTCGGCACGGACACGAACCTCACAATCTCCAAGCCCGAGGACGAAGACTACGCCGCAAAGTTCGAGGCAACCCATTTCCGCGAGTTTGCCTTCTCCATGAACCGCGACATCGTCATCGAATCCATCAGAGTGCGCGGCACAGGTAGCGCAGGCGCGAGAGCACAGGAAACTTCCGCCCTGAAAGAACTGTCCACCAACACACCCCTCCCGCCCCCTTCGCCGCGAGAAACCCAAAGAGTGTATATCGACGGCGCGTGGCACACGACATCGGTCCACCACCTCTCCGCCGTCCCGAAATCGTCAACCATCCAAGGCCCAGCCCTCCTCATCGACCAGACGCAGACAATCTTCGTCTCGCCCACTTTCAAAGCACACATCCTGACATCCCACGTCCTCCTCGAGAAACTCTCCGTCGCCTCACCTCCAGCCACCTCTACCACAGCGTCGTCCTCCTCCTCCTCCTCCGCGCCGGTCGACCCAATCCAGCTCTCCGTCTTCGCCCACCGCTTCATGGCTATCGCCGAGCAGATGGGCACCACCCTCCAACGCACCTCGATCTCCACCTCCATCAAAGAACGCCTCGATTTCTCCTGCGCAATCTTCTCTCCAGAGGGCAAACTCGTCGCCAACGCCCCTCACATCCCCATCCACCTCGGCTCCATGCAGTTCGCGATCCAAGCCCAGCACCGCCTGTGGCGAGGCAAGCTCCGCCCCGGCGACGTCCTCCTCACGAACCACCCGCAATGGGGCGGCACCCACCTGCCCGATCTAACCGTCGTGACCCCCGTCTTCATCTCCTCGGGGCCTCCCGGGGGGCCGGAGGAAAAGCAGGAGGAAATCGCCTTCTACGTCGCGTCCAGAGGCCACCACACCGACATCGGCGGCAAGGGCATCACGAGCATGATGCCCGAGTCCCGCGAGCTCTGGGAAGAAGGCCTCAACGTGCCCTCCATGAAGATTGTGTCGGCCGGCGAATTCCTGGAGGGCGAAGTGCGCGCCGCGTTCGAGAAGGCGGGCAGCTTCCCCGGCTGCAGCACCTCGCGCCGCCTGGCCGACAACATCTCGGACCTCAAGGCCCAGACCTCGGCGAACCAGCGCGGCATCACCCTCCTCCGCAAGCTCTGCGCCGAGGCCGGACTGGGCGTTGTGCACAAGTACATGAGCGCGATCCAATCCAACGCCGAGGTCGCGGTGCGCTCCTTCTTCAAGGACATCGCGCGCGCCACCGGGGGCGTCCCGCTGGAGGCGACCGACTTCCTCGACGACGGCACGCCGATGCGCGTCAAGATCGTCATCGACGAGGACACGGGGTCCGCGGTCTACGACTTCCACGGCAGCGGGCCGCAGATGTGGGGGAACTACAACTGCCCCATCAGCATCTGCCACTCGGCCATCATCTACACCATCCGCTGCCTCGTCGACATGGACATACCCCTCAACGAGGGCTGCCTCTCGCCCGTGGAGATCAGGGTGCCCGAGGGCTCCGTCCTCAACCCCGGGCCGCGGGCCGCCATCTGCGGCAGCACCCTCGCCTCGCAGCGCGTCATCGACGTCATCCTGAGGGCGTTCGGGCGGTACGCCGCGAGCCAGGGCTGCGCGAACAGTTTCGGCTGGGGCATGGGCGGCAAGGACCCCGCCACGGGCGTCGTCGAGAAGGGCTGGAACTACGGCGAGAGCGTCGGCGGCGGGGTGGGTGCCGGCGACGGGTACGAGGGCGAGCATTCTACGCACGTGCACTCGACCAACACGCGGCAGACGGACGCCGAGGTCATTGAGAAGCGGACTGCGGTTTTGGTGCGGCGGTACGAGGTCCGGAGGGGCAGCGGCGGAAGGGGTAAGTGGAGAGGCGGAGACGGGATCACGAGGGAGATTGAGGCGAGGATCCCGCTCAAGTTTAGTATCCTGAGCGATCGCAGGGTGTATCGGCCCTGGGGCATGGCGGGCGGCGAGCCGGGGCAGAAGGGGGAGAACTACGCGTTTTTGAAGAATGAGGAGGGGTGCATGGAGAGGGTCAATCTCGGGGGCAAGGCAATCATCAACCTAGGCGTGGGAGAGTACGTGCAGGTTAATACACCTGGTGGCGGTGGATTTGGTGGGGAGGAAGTAGACGATAGACATCGGGGACATGTTTGAACGCATAGACACTGACAGGGTAGAGAGGGTATGACGAAATGTAAGTAAAGTCAACTCCGACTTCATAAAGTCGGTATTACTAAGACTATTGTAAACATAGTGGGCGCGCGAGGTGTTCTCGTATCTCATCGGCGTAAACCATCCAAACACCCCGGGATATCATGCAAGTACGGCTGCCCTCATCCACAAAGCCATTCCCCGGCGTCAAAACGTGCGGTCCGAATTCCAAGCTGTCTTCCAGTCGTGACCAAATCAAGCAACTTCCTTGGTAGGCTCGGGCTCCACGGTGCCGGGTGCGACGACATCCGCAACCGTCTCGTCGGTAAACTTGAGGTCCTCCTCCAAGGTCACGGTGTCCTTGATCTTCAAGAAGATGATGGGCGCACCGATGAGCAGAGCGCCCGCGAGACAACCCCAGGTAGCGCCGAAGATGGTGTCGTAGGGCTTCTCGTTGCTGTCGATGGCCCAGAAAACAGCGGCGCCGGCGGATTGAATGCCTGTGTGAGTGTTAGTCAAACCCAATCTCACGGGAACAGAAGAAGCTGGGGTTTACCCTTGTAGAAACCAGCAAGATTGGCTGCCTTGCGCGACGAGTTAGAGAGCGCACCCATGTACCAGTAGATGGACGTCTGCCAGACGGCATCGAAGAAGCCATAGAAGATGTACAGGAACATGGGTCCAATGTACTTCTCACCGCCGTCGGTCCAGTCGATCTTGACGAAGTCTGCGGCGGCAGCCTCCTCACGAGTGGCCTGCTTCTTCTGCCACGCCCAGCCGCCGCCCCAGATGACCATGGTAAGAACGAAGAGCGCAACGTACGAGGCCTTGGCGCGCACGCTACGGCGGACGGAATGGATATCGAGGGCGTATCCGAAGATCAGGGCACCGAAGATCTGGGAGAGCCAGTAGAGCAGGTTGTTGAGAGCGCGGGTGCGGACGTTAAACTGGCCGGCGTTCATGTCGTTTGTCTGGTAGGTGTAGAAGACGTTGGAGGTGAAGAAGAGGGGGAAGAGGGCGACAATCCAGGGCTCCAGGGAGATGGTCTCCCACAAGCCTCTGAATTCGGACTGCCAGGAGGGGTTCTTCATCATGATAACCTTGGACCCGTCCTCGCGGATAACCTTGGGCACGTCGCACATGAAAATTGCCAGGACGGCGCCGAGAAACATGAGGACGATGAAGGCGGCGTAGGTGCCGTCGGAGACGGGGCCGGAGACCTTGTGGACGTTCTGGGCGAGGGGGATCAAGGAGCCAATGACGGCGCCCAAGTTGAAGATGATCCAGAACCAGGAGATGTAGCGACCCTTCTCCTTCTCGGGCGGGTAGGACATCATGATAGCGCCCTGGGCGGTCCAGAGCAGACCTGCGCAGACACCGAGGAAGGCACCAGCGAAGATGACGAAGCCGCGGTTTTGGTTGTGAGAGTAGCTGAGGAAGGAGGCGGCGTAGATGCAGTAGCCGATACCGCCGATGGTGAGGGTGAGACGCAGGCCGAGGCGGTTGGCGAAGGTGCCGGCGAAGAAGCCGACGACGGCGAAGGTCGAGTAGAGGGCAGTATTGGCATCGTTCTGGGCCTTGGTGTCGACCTGGCCACCACCACCGAGGCCGGTGAGGGCGTTGAACATGCCGGGGCAGAGGAAGCAGATGAAGGAGATCATGAACAGCTGGATGCGCGGAGATGCGTACCAAAGCTCCTTACCGCCGAAGCGGAAGCCGCGATACATCCAACCGGCGGGGCGCGAGTCGGGGTTAGGGGTGTGGATGTCGCCAGCCGTAGTGGCGGGCTCGGGTTGGTGTTTCTCATCTGTAGACATTTTGGCGGCGGAAAAGTGTGTGGCGATGTGAGTGTCAAGTGAGAGGTGAGGTTGAGGGCGTCAATTGAGGTGCGGTTGGCTGTGCGCGGCGCGGCGCAGCTCAGCTCGGCTCGGTAGTTGAGATGCGTGTGTGAGTGCGTATGCCGCGCTTGATGTGACTGAGTCCGCGTCGGAGGTTGCAAACTCAATCGCGACCGGACGATGGGTGATCCGCTGGACGCAGCAGACGCGGATTGGGTGCTTGGAGAGGCAGAGAGAAGGTCGAGGGACGGGAAAGAGAGTAAGGCCACGGAGTGACTGAAGGGGGTCCGGGGGGGACGAATGCGGTCTTCTTTATGGAACGGTTTATCGGGCCGCAGGTTGCAGTTGCACTGGGCGATGATCGTGAGTGGAGTCTGGAGTCTGGAGGAGGGCTGGCCTGGGGTCCTTTTGGCGCGTGGCGTGTGGTAGCGAGGAGAGGGATGGGCAAGGGATGCTTGAAGGATGAGACCGGGATGGTGAGATGGGACGGAATTGGAGGATTGGGGGGAAGGGATGGTTCCTTGGAGGTGTTTTGTTTGGGGGAGTAAGGTGGTGTGGCTGGAAAGATGATGGACGACGAAGGCCCGTACGGCTCCTGGATATATAAAATGCGATACAATTGTGACCGTCACCGATACAAGAGACGGAGGAATAGAATTCTGAGAGATGCGCCGAGCTGAGGATTGGAAAGGCAGCGCGGTCCGAATAGATGGACTGGACGCTTGGTTCGAGTCGGTTCGGAGCTACGCTGGGCTGGTAAGATAGCAGTCGGAAGGGATCGCCATGCCTAGCATCTGCTTTTGTGTGCGTCTGCCGTGCTGGGCGGATGAGGGTGTCTTGAATTCTGGGGCAAGTGCCTATCAGCTCCAAAATAGCTGGATAGAGCGACTGAGGGGAAGGTTTTCTTGACAGCTGGGCTAAGGTCGAGGTCAGGGTTTTGCAAAATTCAAGCGATGTGGACAGACGGAGATGGTGTTGGTTGTGGATGGTGGCAGCAGGCGCTTTGAGTTGGGATGTGGCAAGCTACGTGACGGTTACAATGAAGCACGCCGGACATCAGCACGAAAAGAAACGAAACGAGCATCCATCAGCACCAACCTCGTTCGGGACGAAGCTAGCAGTCAGCCTCCCCCAACTTTCAGGACGCGACTCGGGCACTCAGGTTTGACGCTGTGGCGGTTTGGTGAAAGGTGACAATGGGCAATCGTCGCAGGTGACAATGGCTCAGATGCAGCAACAGTTATCTGAAAGTACTTGCAGATGATGGGTGGTGGTGGTGGAGGGACCCCGGAGTCTGGTGCCGGGCAACGAAGGAACAGCCGATAGACAGGACCTCCGTGAGCATGAGACCAAGGCAAGACAGGGGGAGGCAAACCAGGCTGGCTGCGAATGACAGACGAGAGCCCACTGATATGGATGGAGCCCGGGACACAATATCTGATAAGATATCGCCCGGCAGTTGGCCGGTTGGGACGCGAGATACAGCACCTCAAGGTAAGATATCGTATTTAGCGTGTAGTCGTCTGATTTCTGATCGTAGACTCCGTAGGCAGGCAACGGTGGTGGTTCGTGGGAGAGCAAGAAGAAACGATCCAGGCAAGATGCGGATCGCCGCACCGCAGCGGGCCAATTTTAGACAAACTTCAACGGCTCCGGACGGCAGGCGACGGCGACCCCAAGCCGTGGCGATTGGGGGCTTCTGTTTGCGGCATCCTGCTTTTTCTTCGGCTGCTCACCCACATGTGCAGACGCGGATGCGATGGGCCTTGGCCGCGGTTGACACGAAGGCCAATCTTAATTCAATGTCGTTTGCTGGTTAATAAGTTAGCAGGCTGGTATCTGCTTGGTTTCGTGATGAGGCGCTTTCCACTTTTACCCCAATCGATACCTTACCTTAACACTGACCAATGGAACCGCTAACGAAGGACCGATTTAATGAATTCTCTCATTGGTCATCCAGAGCAAGCATCACGAGGTGGCGGGTCCCTTCTCTCCAGACTCGGCTGATGATTGGCCGACGCCGCTTGTGCCTCGGCCGATTGGGGAAGGAGCAGGGCGGGAAGGTTTGGCTTCGGCTTTCAACAAGAACAAGGAAGAACATCATGCCTTTCCCAGTGCCGAAAATACATCACTTCTGCCTGCAGTTAAGTGCTTGCCCGAGACCAGACCGCCCCGATAGTTTGCCATTCGTCTTTTTGCGATGCCAGTGGAGTGGTACACGGGTGCGGCGCAGAGAAAGACAACTAGAAGAGCAAGAAGAAGTGTGAGGTACGGCATGCGGCTGACCACGTTGGCACTCTCTCCTCAGTGGCGCAACTGGGAATACGAACAGGAGCAGCAGCCAACAGCAACAGAAAGATCGATACATCAGCGAGCCATTCAATCAACTTAAAGCACGGCTTACCCAGCTGGACCCTGACTCTGAGCTGTGTGATCTCGTGCCTGTCCATTTCTCCCCTCTGGTTCCTTCCTGCCTTTGATTTGACGAACAGAAAACGCCCTCCTTCCTGCACGGAAGAGCTGCATCCCTGCCCCTGCCCTTTCGCTAGGTTGCTTGGTTGCCTGTGGGCTGTGGCTGCCCCATGCGGAGAAATGAAGCAGACCTTAACGCCAAGATACGGGATAGACAAGCCTTCGACCAATAACCGTCAGCTTAACGGTGGTCTGTGCAGTCATGTAACGTTTCTCTGAATTCGCGACGCGCAAAAAGGAACGGAAGGAAGCTCCTGCAGGGAAGCTCCATTAGTAGGTACCTTCTTTCTTTATTCGGAGTGATTTATCAAAAGGCTCGAGATCAAATGTCATTGAAACTCAAAAGATTCATGTGCAACCATACAAGGCCATTCTTTCCGTGACAGGTGGCCAGTTGCATCGTCTTCCCTCGTGGGATTGTTACACAGATAACACAGCCCGCTGTCTCTTTCTGCAAAAAGCCGTCGGGTGCCAACAATTCTATCAAGCCCTCGACATGCCTCTCAGGTATCGCCGAAACGTCCCGCTTTGATCATCCTCGGCAGCCCGAGGACATCACTGCGTCGTGATGGATCCATCATCTTCAGTCTCAGCTGCTGCTCATCGGTCCAAAAACAAGTCGCTCTCCACCAAAATCAATCCTGCCATAGTCAGTCGCCATCGACGGGAGCCATGTCTTATGTCTCAATTGAACATCCATATCCTGGCGTAACCTGCCTTACCCCACACTGCAACCACGATCTGGTGTACGGAACCCACAGGCTACGGTATCGAAGGTTACATCTAGTCAATCACGACAATCACGACAATCTAGACCAACTTGGTGGTCCCAACCCCATAGATAACGGGCAACTCCCAGTCCATGGCGCCGGGTCCTCTCTCCTTACAAAGATCGACGTGTCGGTCGAGACGCAACAAACTACGCTGGGTAGGAAATATTGCTAGAAGTTGTAAGTCAGTGCTCGGTGCTCGGCCTACCTCTGCGACCCGTAGACATTTACCCGGACCGAGTACCTCACTACTCAAGAACAGACCGATTATGCCAGCCCACGACCAAAGAAAGTTGAATAAGCAGTTGCCATATCTTTCGATTAGAAGCTATCACCTGACTCCTCAAACGAGCACAAGCCTCTGCTGCTGTATTTTTTCTCTCGTATGATCCCAGCAGTCTCCCCATTCGTAAACTCAACAACAAATGTGGAGCATACTCGGGCTCCTTTGAGCTTTCACCGCTGCTCTCCCACGGAATCCATGGAATTACTAGGACGCCGCAACCCTACAGGACGAAAGCAGAGTCACCCAGCTTAACTGCGCCTGCGGCAACCCCAAGACCCCCGCTTTTCGTCTCACTTTGCGTCTCAACGAGACGCCAATCTTGAAGCACGATATCTTTTCCGCTGCGTTTTGAGTAGCTAAGCTTGAAGTCGTGACCTCATCACAGATGGAAATGACGTGTTCTACAGTCTCAGCATCGGCATCGTGATAATCACAGTAAGCTCAAAGCAGCCAAGACCTGGAAGATTCCTTCTCATCTTCTGCGAACCGAAACTCGAGTAGTATATGACCTTATGGTTGATGCCACAGCAATGCAGAGGAGAGCAAATCATGGGACGCTTCAAATTAACGCTATGGAAAACTGCCGTGTTCTTGTACACGTAGTCATGAGGTCTACGAAACTCACATGATCACAGGGTTTTTTGTTAGAGTCTCTGCGGATGTTAGATTTCGAGATCATTCCCATGAGAACCGCCCACTTGTCATCGCCAGTCTCTTCGATTAGTGTCTTCGCAAGATCCAGCCGCCTGCTAGCCTGACACTGACAACTTGGTCCTACGTATGCTGAGATACGTACTGTATTATTCGAGCTTGGGGACCTTGTGGTACGGTAATAAGATTCATCAGGCCTGTGGTGTTAGCCGCAGTACCTGGAGTGGTTCTCATAAGCACTACCTGTAGGTCGGTATGGGTCACGCAGGACTTCGCATCGGTATCACAGCAGTTCAACCACCCACTCGTTAGTAACGACATGGATGCCATCTCGACTTCGCCCAGCCTCAACATACCACTCGCCCCCGGCAGGATAGTTGTCCTGAATGGTTTCCCAGGAACGGGCAAGCTCACCATTCTTAAACGAGTCAAAGAGCTCCTGCCCGCCGACGCGGCCTGCCTTCTAGACAATCACCTGCTTATTGATCCCGTTGTAGCAGTCATACCCGATAGAAGTGATGAACACCACGAGCTGCGACGTATGGTCCGCGCGCCCATCTTTGAGAAGCTAAGAAAACTTGCCCGGGAAGGCTGCATCATCCTCTTGACAGCATGCCTGGCGGAAGACAACGAGGCGGATACGGCCTTCCTCCAGGAGCACCTTGACATAGTGCGCGGAACCGACGTTCCCATCTTCTGGGTGAATGCGCACTGTGACCAGGCGACTCTAGAGCAGCGTCTCATGGATCCCGAGCGTAACGACGGGGCAAAGACGAAGCTGACGGATGTGCGCGTCCTTCGGAACCTGCTGCGCGAGCATCGCCTCATTGAGCCGAGCAAGATTGCTGACGGATCGACGAGACTGGTAGTAAGAACCATGGATGTGAGCGGGCCGGTGGAACTCTCTGTCAGCCATCTGATGAGCACGATCGGTTTCTCCTAAGGTGTCAGTTCAGCATGGGTCTGTATAAACTAGTCTGCATGTAGCAACCGAGCATCGACGAAGATCGCTAAGTACAGGCCGACGGTTAAGCCAAATAGAAGGAGAGGAGGATGGGTCGTTATTAGACTAGATGAAAGTTATTTTTATATGTTGCTTTTGTTGAACTGCAATATAGTGATAATTTGCAATAGAATTTGGGAAATTCTTCACCACCAGCTATTACCAGATTCCAGAAGGTTCATACACAGACAGCAGTTACTCCTGCTGAAGCTACCTAATATTGGAACTCTATATGCAAGAGATGATATTGACGGGCGCTCCCAGGCTGTAACGCGTCACCAAAATCATCAATCACACGAAATTACTCATTCTTGTTGTATCGACTATTTTAGCTACAAGAGAAACGCTGGTAGCGTTCCAGATCCTATCTGGAGAACACTCGTGGCCGATCATGATCAGCAGGGCCAGGTCCCCCCTTCGTGGTACCAGAGAGCTTGTCTCCGATGCTTCAAAATTGAGGACTATTCAATAATGGAGACCTGAAAATCAGTGAGGTCTTGCAGGGGCAATCGGCGATGCTGTGCAAGTACTTGACGCGGGTGAGGAGAGTGACGTGGAGCAGGCGGTTTTTCGCGGCGGTTTCTCGCGGCGGTGCTTTACAATGGAAAGAGTGTTAACCAAGGGCCAAGAAACCGGAGAAGATAGCCTTGATACAAAATTTCGAGTGAAAATGGGTCGACCGCATCGCTTCTTTCACAGGAAGGCGAGGATGCAGGTATGGAGAAGGCTACCTAAAGATAGAACGAGAACGAAGACATTCTAGCTAGAAAGGTTAAATATAATAATAAAATTAAAGGATAAGTTAATATTAAGAGAAATCAGGCAGTATAGGAAGTAGAAGATAAGAAGGGTAGTAAGAATCTTAAGAAGTAGAGTAAGAAGGAGAGTAAGAAAGAGAGTAAGGAGGAGAGTAAGAAAGAGAGTAAGAAGGAGAGTAAGAAAGAGAGTAAGAAGGAGAGTAAGAAGGAGAAGAAGAAGGAGAAGAAGAAGGAGAAGAAGAAGGAGAAGAAGAAGGAGAATAAGAAGGAGAAGAAGAAGGAGAATAAGAAGGAGAATAAGAAGGAGAGTAAGAAGGAGAGTAAGGAGGAGAGTAAGAAGGAGAGTAAGAAGGAGAGTAAGAAGAAAAATAAAAGAAGAGTAAAGAAGCAGGAGAGGAGGATAAAAGAGGAGATAAAATAATAAAATTATAGATAGAGCAGGAGAAAGAAGGCTAAATAACGCTCTTCGGACTCTGCCTAACTAAGATAATAGATAATGATTTTATTAGCATCTTATATAAGTGCTACGCGCTAGTTATTTTAAGAGCTACTTAATAGCTATGTGCAGTTAGTGAGCGAGGTGTACGTCTATAGGAAGATAGACGGCGAGGCGGTGGAAGATTTCATAGTAACCAGCAAACGGGAAGAATGGATATTTAGAATTCAGTAGATTCTGCATGCTACCATACAACTCGTCTTTCTGTCTTTTTTTAACAGACTACGTTCACTCCAATTGCCGAGGCAACATGCAAATTGAGATTCTGCGGTAGCATATTAGTAGAGTCTGTATGTAGTGACACTCCGCAACAACCTCAGGCATTTGCACATCAAATTGGAGTTGTCTAGACCAGCCCCAATTGTCTGCGTGCCGGCGAGAATGGATGCGAACTATGGTGTGATTGCGCCTCGTGGGATGGGCTGTTTTTGCGTCCTCTCCAACTGGTCGCCAATTGGCGCGTTGATGAGATTTTCCCATGCATGCTTACGTTGTCTCGAAGGAGGAGACGGGGTGAACGCGTGCAGCAGGACGCCATAGAGAAGCTTGGCACTGTACCAGACGGGTCATCCATCGTCCGTTCCATTTCTTCCAAGACCTGCTTACATGTGGGGAAGTGCAGGCAGCAATCAGATCGCCTTCATAATCGTTTCCGTGCATGTATCAACCAACTTCACGCGAATATATATGAAAGTGTGGAATATAACACAGCATTGAGTATTGGAACTTGGTTTTTGAGTTTATTTGTTTCTATATCGGCTCACGTAATCTGGTCTCCCGATGTCTGGACCAATTCCGAACGAAGGGGTCAATGACTCCCGCCGCTCTCAACGCAAGACGGCTTCACGAACCAGCGGTCGTGGCACCTCGGCTGAAGATTCGAAGTGTTTGAACGCCTTAAACATTGAAATCGACTGCGCTGTTCAGAAGGACAGGAATAATGCGTGTGCGGAAGGCACTGGCCGGTGGTTCTTCCACCACCCGGTTTATGAAGCCTTTCAGCGTTCCAAAGAGCCGCACCTGCTGCTCGTCACCGCAGAGGCAGGAGGTGGGAAATCGACAATCATGAAAACTCTCGTTGACACTCTCCAAGCAATCGACGGATCTCCAGCAGTGTCCTATTTCTTCTTTAAGGATGATGATGACAGTCTCCGTGGCTACGACGATGCTCTCAGCGCTGTGCTTTATCAATTGCTATCGCAAGAAAGTTCATTCATACGACATGCCAAGCCGCTTTACCAACAGTACGGTGATGCTATCAAGCATCAAACCGAAGCCATGTGGCAGATCATCACAAAGATAGCTACTGGCGCGCAACGCGACGTCTACTGCATTTTCGATGCAGTTGATGAGTGTGCTGCAGAAGGCCGAGAGCGACTGTTGACGGATGTGGCAAATCTTTTTGGCAATCCTTTGCAAACCCCTTCTCGATTGAAAGTAGTCCTGTCTTCTCGTCCGTTCAAAGGAGGAAACAGCCAGTTCCCTGAACGGTTGAATTCGCCAAGCATGAGTCATCTAGTGGGCGAGAATGCTACAGTTCAGTCTGACATTCGCAGTGTTATTCGACTCAAAGTCAAAGAAATAGCCAAGGAGAAGCAACTCAACAAAAATACCGAAGCTTTTCTTTTGGAAAGTCTTCTGAAGAAAAACACCCGAACCAAATCATTCCTGGCTCTACAAGTGGCGTTTGAGATGTTGCGCTCAAATTTGACAATGAATCAAGAAGCGACGGAGAAAGCTGTCGATGAAGTTCTTGCCGGAGTCCCCCATGAATTAGTCGACCAGTTCGACAAGATGCTGAACAACAGCCCGGACAAGGAACATGCTTGGATGCTTTTCTGTGTTATTCTCGCATCACGGAGGACAATCAAGATCCCGGAGTTCAAGGTCATTTACGCCCTCACAGAGAGATTATGCAGAAAGCTCGATGCCGCCAGGTCATACGAGGAACTCGATCTAACGGCGGATGACGAAGAGTTCAAAAGACTTGTGAGGTCACGATGTGGCCTATTCATTACCTTTGGCAAAACTTCGGTATACCTGTTTCACCAGACGGCGCGGGAGTTCCTGATAGCTAAAGCAGATTCGGGTCGGACTGTACAGATTTCAAGCAGCCTTGCGGACCAACCGGCTTCCTGGAGAGGCTGCATTTCGCGGGAAGATGCCAATCTTGTCTGCGCCACTGTCTGTTTAGACATCTTGAATATGGATGTGTCCCGGAATTGGGTACTGGAAGTGTAAGTTTCGGATCTGTGACCGAAATGTGATTGAATGATAACTCGGCTAAGCATGACTCTGGTCTACTAGGTTCGACACCCTCAATGCCGGAAACGGTATGTTTCGCGACATGCAAGACTTCATTTCGAAACGACCATTCTTTTCGTACGCAGCTTTCAACTGGCATGAACACATTATTCTTGGTGGTGAGGGCGCTATGAAGGCTCTGCTTAACGAGGAACATTCTGCAATTATCGACATTAGCAAACCTGCGTTCTGGGCTTGGTTCCTTCCCCTCGATGAGTACATTAACACCAGCACGGTGCATCCAAAGGCAGTAATCTCCACCATTTGGGCACCAGATGAGAAGGCGCGTCGGTACCGAGGGCAATATGGATCATTTCTAAGAGAAAGCTGTCTGCAGAAGCTCTTTACAATGGGTAGCAAGGTTTATGCTCTGCTGATAGATGCATCGCCATTGCCAACGTGAGTGCAACCAGGGATCATGACGATTGGTTGACGCATCGCTAACATATCTCAACAGTGTCCAAATTGATTGTCCTCGTTGGGAAGCCCAGGGCGGTTACGAACTTATCGATGCGTTCCACATGGCTTTCGGAGAATATGGCATGATTAGTGCCAATCAAGCAGTCCAGGCACTGGAACGCGGCGATTTAGAGCGGGGCTCGATGCTTTCTGCAGACGTACCGATTTCGACAATGATCTGGACATGTATCGCAGATGTCTCACCGAACGCCTTTCGGATGACTTTGGCTTCCCTGATGGATGTGGATTGGCTGCACAACGTACCAGAACACATCCTATATCGCCGATATAGATGGAGCGGATGGAGCTCTCGGACTGGCAAGGACTTGAGGGATGACCGTCAAAAAGGGTGGTCAAAACCTTGGCCTCCTGCTACCGTGGCGATATATGTAGCTGGTCAGAGCACGCAACCAATGAGCGCCGATCTGTTTGATGCGTTGGCAGGTTGGATAGAGGCCTCAGAGCACGCCGCAGCTTATGCCCAGGAGCTATGGGAAGCTGGGGGATTCTTGGTCCCCTCCCTGTGCAGTAGGCTCATCCGGGCGGGAGCAGAGGTTGATTGCAAAGTGTGGGAGAACAGCAAGACCGCCTTACAGGTTGCAGCTACGCTTTGGGAGCACGGCTTGATACAACTCCTTCTTCATATGGGGGCAGACCCTACCGTATGCTCTTCCAATGGCTACACTGCTTTGCATTGGCTGCTTCATCCCGACAAACCTGCCAAGGAGCTCAATGAGGCACTCAGAGAACACCAAAAGCGTCGGCCGCGCCGTCAGAAATCTCGAATCACAGCATCGGTAAAATCTCTAGCAAGATCAGGTTGCACCGAGACATCAGCAATTAACGTACTCTGCGGAGATGGAAAGACGCCGCTGATGCTTGCGGTTAGGGAATCTCCTACAGCGACCAGGGCTCTCTTAGACGAAGGTGCGGAGACGGACTCGCGAGATGGCAGCGGCCGAACTGCGCTCATGCACTATTTTCGGTCCGGCTTCAACGGCCGCGCAAACTCGACCCTGAAGCATCTTCTGCAAGCAGGGTCCAACAGCCTTGTGGCCGACTCATCTGGAAGGACGGTATTTGGTTACTGGGCACGACGGGTCATGAACAAAAGGCTTTCTGATCTTTACCCCGGTTCCAACTCATACAACAAGGCTTTCTATTCGCTAGGCAGCATCGGTTCACTTTCTGAGCGAGAAGTCATGATCCGGGAGCTGGCTAAACTAGATCTGCCTCTTGTTGTAGCATCACGACTTGGGAACGCTCACTTATGCTGGGCCCTTTTGGATGGAGGCGCAAATCCCGACAAGCACGGAATCTCGATGACAAGTCCGCTGGGAGGAAACAATGGAAGCGAGTCTAGTGATTTGGAGGACTTGGCATGGAATCCTGTTTTGGTCGCGCTGTGGGCCAAAGCATACGTGACCACGGCAATACTTCTGGCATACGGGGCGGACGTGAAGTTCCAAGTTCCAGCCCGTAAGCGGACCAAACGGAACAAGTACAGGATTCAAAAGGCAGGTATCACGCCGCTCCATCTAGCGGTTGGTGGCAACGACCGCTTCAGTTGGTCTCATGAGAACAAACTGGCGCTTTGTAGTGGTGGACTGTCTGATGGATGTGCATTTCGTGCGGTCGCAAATCCGGATTACCCGGTCAGGCATCATTCAGCCATGGAGTCTTTGGCCGAACACCAAATGAAGCACTGGGCAAAACATCGTGCCAGAGAGAATGCCGAGGCGAGCTCAGATGTAATATCTCCGTCGAGGATGTGGCCAAGAATATTGCTAACCTTGCACAGTCTGAATATGAAATAAAACGAGCTGTGCCGTCAAACGATAGCAGGAGAGCAGAGATGGTCCCATTCGACACTCTCTTTGGCACAGTATTCCTACCCAAACCTGAACGAGGTGCACTCAATCCACTTCTTGAGGCATTAACCAACACCAACCAGACACTCGACGAACGTCAGATAGCATTGACACAGTATATGCTGCAAAGTGGTGCTCCTGTAAATGCAACGACTCACCAAGGCATCACCCCGCTGTTCATCGTCGTCCGCCAAGGTAAACTGAATTTCGTCGAGCTTTTACTCCAATACGGTGCCGACCCGAACCTTGCAGCCGTGGGAGGCTGCAGACCCTTATTGATAGCAGCGCGAAACGGCCATCGACCCATCGTCGAAGCTCTCATCGCCTCCGGGGCCGATCCGAACGCACAGGTCGACGATCTCCCGCCCGGGGAGTGTAGTTGCGCCACGTTTATCAAGTGGTCACGCTTTACTCAAGATAACTGTGACGCAACGCTCAACTCTCTGGCACTGGCGGCGGAGCGTGGGCATATTGATGTCGTGGAAACCTTGTTGGCACACGGGGCGGATGTGAACTTGCCTATCGTGCATCATGCACACGGCAGAGTGCCAACTAAACGCGAGCGGCGGCGCAGTGAGCTGGATCATACGCCAAACTCTTCGGACACCGAGTCGGACCTAGACACGGAGAGCTGGGAAGGGCGCATCAGCGTCGGAACGGCTCTGACATGGGCTCGAGGGGAGGTGCGGGATCTACTTCTCAAACATGGCGCAGATCCCGCCATAGAGAAGGCGATACGGAGATGCGATTGTCCGGCCATTGGCAAGCGAAAACAAAAGAGTATTGGTAGTCGAGACTCTGATGACAACTACCCGACAGACGAACAGAGTGACTCTGATACGGACCGGCCGTGGCGAAGAGACCGGTCGTTGATCAGTAGACCCAGAAACGATGATAGCTCTTAGTCGCGATCGCGTCATTACACAGGCGACCACCCACGAGATCGTTCTTCCAGATCATGAAGTAGAGCCAGCTCGTGTTGAGTAAAGGCTTTGCCATAGCCGGATTACTTCAGCCAGTATATCTCCCCACAGGATTTGGGGCAATCGACGAGCAATGTCCTGCCTACAGAATTGTGGATAACGATATTGCAACTTCGAACCCTGTTTGGTCCACCTTCCAGTTAGTGAGAGCATGGAGAACATCGAGATCACAGTGATCAGCTTAAACTTTGTAGAAGCTAGATGGCCTGGGGAGCGTCTTTCGGCGTAATGACTGCAATCACTTGCGACCAGATTCATCGCACATAGTAGCATCGCCAGAAATATCGTGCCCGCTTCTCCGCTTAAAACGTCGACGTGAGAAAAACTTTGATTCAGTGCTATTCGTCTAATGACAACTTAGATTAGAGACCAGGTCTCCATATGAAATTCCAGACGATTTTAGATATCGAGCTATCATTCGATAATAACTGGCTCTCTATCTTATATGAATTGTTTGGATTGGAAGCAGCTTGAACATGCCTCTGTAGGCCCTCATGGGCATCTCCTGACTTCCTGTTGTCATATTCACATTCACTCGGGTCGCCCCATGTGTCATGTTCCGGCCAATGGCTTAAAGATTCATGATGTTAGGTTTAATCTTATCTAAACAGGAGAAAGTGAAACCTCAACATCCAGTCTTCACTTTCCCATCGGATCACCAACTACTGGGAATCCTCTAGCCCAAACACCACAAGGGGCGAACCAGTCAGTAGTGAGATGAGAATATCACTAAAAGCCCATGTCCATTGTTTACTGGTACTGGGCGCGATAGGTGTCCCAGTAGATGTAGATGCGGCTCTGCTGTCCGCTGGAGACACCAGTGAAGCACACGCTGGCGAGAGGTCAGCTTCGAATCGGGCTTGACTATTACTTACTCATCGGGGTAGTTCATGTAATTAGTGACAGAGTCGGTGCCGGGAGAGTTGGGGCAGGTGTCGCGACCGATTTGGCAGCCGTAGGACTCCTTTTAAGACTTGTTAGCCAGTCGTCTCGGTCTGGCATGTTATGCGGGGGGAATTCACCTCCGCCTCGCAGGGGGTGTCGTCAACAGAGTCGCCGTCACCGCTGCAAGCGTAGCCCTGAAAGGTGCGGAAGACTGTCTCGAATGAGCGCATGCCCATGTATAGAGGACTAGGCAGTGAGTGGTGACTTATGTCCGAGCCAGTAACCAATCTCGTGAGTCGCGGTATGACTGAGGCTGTACTCCTCGAAGCTGCCTCCCGGAACCGTGGTAGAGAGGACAACAACGCCGGGGGTGATGGTCTGAGGGAAGCGAGTATAGCCGAGGTAGCGCGAGCTCGCGACGAAGTACACATTCAGATCCGCGTGTGTGCCCTTGCGAAGGGCGGTCTTCATGGCAACCTCAGTGTGGTCAGCAGCCCAGTTGGGGTTCACAGTTCAATCAGCGCCTGCCTCGAAGAAGGAGATATCATGGGGAGCGTAAGTAGTGTTGAGCACGGAAAGCTGCTTATCCAGGGTAGCCTGGGTGAGGTAGCCGCCGCTCACAGACTGCGAAGAGGCCACGACCTGCCTGGAGACGTTGATCTGGATGGGCCCTTCGGCACGAGAGCTGTTGCCGACAAGACCGGCGCTAGACTCTATGAGCTTGAAGTCCTTGGCCACCTGGAGGTCAACCTCGGTAGGTTCATTGGTTCTGCAAGTTCGCTTGGCGAAGGCGGATGCCACTATGGGAGCGGCGACCAGGAAAGACTTGAGCTGCATGATGAAGAGGGTGCTGAGGAGATGAGAACGAAATGAGAGTATTAGGATGCTGATAATGAGAGCAATGGTTATGACTCTAGCAGTCTTTCGCGAGTCTTTATATATCTTGATCATCGGAGCACTGTATTCCACCAGATAACGGGAGAATAGAATTCAGCGCCATCTTTCAATTCCCGACTGCCTCTTGCGGTCGCTTCCCCAGACGATAGACCACTTAGCGCTCGTCAACATCGTGTTCGTGGAGGAGATAAAGTTGACATCCGTCATCGGGTTGCATTCGTCCATGATTTGACTCGTGAAGTTCAGCTACCTGCTCGATTCGTCCAAGACGTCATGCGACAGGACGGAGCTCAAAACCTCGATTCTCACGTCACAGATCGAACGCTGGAGAACACCATGCGCTGCCAAGAGGTTTTGAGCAGTGTCATTTAAAGCCGCTGAAGAGGGTCCTCGTGCCTTGGCAATTACTACCTGGTATTACAATCTTCTCCCTGAGACCCTTGCTCATCAGAGTCACCTAAGCGCGTCGGCTGTGCACGATGCAGCATGCAGCTCCGTTCGGTAGCTGCCGACGCGCGGGATATGCGGAACATAGATCAACAACAGGCAACAGATGATCGTTCATGAAGGCATCGCATCTCGCATTGACGTTTCCACACTCAAGACCGTCTTCTATGGCCCGAATTCAGGTTGTCCACGGCCGCTCGTTTTGCGATTCTCTTCAAAGCAGTATCGTCCTTCTCAGTCTTATCTCGCACGCAACCGGTCTCCGCAGCTGGCCCGATAACTTCCACTAGTGCATAATTTGGAATGTCGTATTGGGCTATGAGAGGCCGAGGTCGTCAACCAAATCGCCCGTTGCAAGTTGCAACGTTGTCGTCGGTGTACTCTCTCAGTATCTTGGGTACACCTTGATTATCATGTCAACTTTGATGTTCCAAGACTTTGATGAGGTCGTTGAATACAGTTTTCGGAGGCAGCTACATGTCGAATTTCTGCAGCGAGTTGAGAGAGTCTTGCAAATCGTGACTAATGATACAAATCGACACATTCTCAGCCGCCAGCTAAGAAAAGATTATTCTCGCTCCCGCCTTCGTGACGTGTTCTCGTCTACGAAACCATCCCTGGGAGAGTTCAAGGCTTAATCCTGCATGCTGAAAGCTTCCTTGGCGGGTGCTGCCTCGGTGGCGGACGCCCCCCCTGTCCGTGTCCCCTACCTTCGCCATTAGCAGAGTTTCGCTTCTCCAAGATCTTGCCTCTTGCGGGCCGCAGAACCGCAGCAGAACGAATCGTTTGAGAGCCATCACAAATACTCTTTTGTGAGGAAACAATTGGCAATGAGAAGCGCCTTCAGCTGCTGTCATCTTTGAGAAACTTCACGCTGGTTAGCGCTCGCGCGGGAGTCCGTTGGGGATGCTGATTGATTAGAAGAGGTAACGGAGTCATTCCACTGCGCGATCTCGAGAGTCTGGGCGGGCAACCGTCAAATCCACGATTGCAAATAGGAAGAAACTCCCGACTTTGTCGCGAATACATGTCTCGGATGAAGCTTTTTTCCCATAATATTTTCGGCAGATGCCAGGCTAGTCTATGACGCGCTTGGTGAGGAGACCATCCGCGATGATTCGCGATGGATCTACAGGCGGACAGACAGCTGGGGTAAGTAAGTTTGGGAAGCCAGGATTCGGGAGTGGGAATCCGGGGTCGGACGGTGCTTAGTTTTGACCACCGCCGCCGCTGGTTGTCAACGCCATCAAAGATCACTGGTATTTGGGAGAAAGAAATCTCTTCAGACTGTGACTCGAACGCATACTATGCCAGGACAGACGACCAACATGATGCTCTTATCACATTTTAGGCTGTGCTGATTCTTCTCCTTCTTTTCCGCGTTGTCCGCGTTGTCCGCGTTGTCCGCGTTGTCCGCGTTGTCCGCGTTGTCCGCGTTGTCCGCGTTGTCCGCGTTGTCCGCGTTGTCCGCGTTGTCCGCGTTGTCCGCGTTGTCCGCGTTGTCCGCCTTGTCCGCCTTGCTGGAGCTCGCCTCGGACTCGACAGCGGGAGCCTTGGGTGGACCGCCCATGACTAAGTTCACGTGCTTCTGCTCGGCCTCGGCCTCAATCAAGGCGATGAACTCCTCCGGCTGCGTAGCCCCCTCTCCGAGAATCTCCTTGCCCTTGGTCTTATAGATATCCTTGAACATGTTCCAGTACAGGTACTCGTCAGTGCTGGTGTCCTTGTTGGGCCGCGGGTAGTATGGGTCGTTCTGCCAAAACGCATCGGCCGCCATGCGGATGCCCTGAGAGTCAGCCGAGATCCGAGAGCACTGGTTGAAATCCAGCTGCCAAACAGACACGGTTCTCTTCAAGAAGTTGGGGTTGTAATCAAGGTTGGAGGACTTCTTCCAGGTGGTGACGCGCGGGGTGGTGGAGTCGAGGATAGCAAAGTCTCTAGCGGTGATACGACGCTCCGGCGAGCTTCCCAGCACGAACTCCACGTCGCGGCCGTCGCTCAAGGCCTTCCAGTGGACGAGCGCGAGAGCCTCAGCAATGGGGCGGATGAACTGAATGGGTCTGATGCCGAGGAAGTCCAGCTTGTCGAGGGTGAGCTCGAAGTTGCGGAGGGAAAAAGGGCCCGGGGCTTGGATGTTGGCGCGTCTGCGGCCAAGGTAGAGACGAGCAACGCAAGACCTGTTGTAGTTATCCTGAGAAGCCGCCTTTGCTTGATCCTTGGGGCAGAAAACGTCGATGAGCGCCTCGCGGATGAGCTTGGGGAGAGCCATAATTCGCTCGGAGCAGAGCATGTCGTTAGGCTCGCTGGTGCCGACGCCCTTGGGAAGCTGCTGCTTGTGCTCATTGAGCCAGTCCATGACGTCCCTGGCGGCGACGTAGTAGGCAGGGCGCGGAACATAAGAAGAGAGCGTCGCGGGTCTTGGAGGCCTCGTAGATGGACAAGTGTGCGCCGAAGTCGGTCCAGAGCTCGTTCTGCTTGTTGGGCTTGGCAACCTTGACGACCTTGCCGGTGCCAGGGACGTCGTAGATGGTAGCGCAGAAGCCCTCGCCGATGTTGTGGAAGGGAACTCCCTTGTCTTTGGCCTCCTCTTGCGCGAGAGCAGACGACGAAGCAGTGCTCAGGACTGAGTAGACGGAGAGGTAGCGCTGGAGGGTGTCGACCGTAGGCGTAGAGTAGCCAATATTGATAACATCGGCGCCAGCGACGTCTCTGCTGGCTATTTCGGCAATTCTCACCGAGAAAGGGGGTGATGGTCTCGTCCATCAGGTTCTGTTGGCGTCTTCCAGCCATGGTGATGATGAGTAGATGAAAGGTAATGGGGAAGGCGATGGTAGGGATGGAAATGTTTATGATGAGAAGATGGATGGGGATGGTGAATTTCCTTCCGTCGGGTGCAAACTGGGATCTTTATGTCTGCAGACGAGTTTTCGGAGAAAGGCAGGCACAAAAGGAAGAAACTTCGTTGAATGAGACGGCAGGCGCATTCGATGTATGTCTCCAGTCACTTTATTTGGGTTTTCAATCAGCCTTCAGGACACGTCTGGTTTCCAAACACCTTGTGTCGCCTTAGTTTTTTACGACAATGAATGAGTGAATAATAATTTGACCTTCGAGTCCTTGAAGCCACATAACTGGCATTTGATGTTTGTTCTACTCCCGTCATCTCAAATGGAGCTTCGTGCGTATTCCAATTTTCTGTTTCGGAGATGGTCATAGCATATCAAGTACCCAAGAAACATTTCTATGAATCAAACTTCAGAAGTTTAGAAGCATTTGTCTCAGGGGCAGCACAGCTCTAAAGGCGAGAACCTTGCGGTCTAGACAAATAATCTCCCGGAGATGCGCCGGGATGAATATACAATAGAGTTGCGGATACCTTTAGCTAACCATGAGAGAACTATACATTTTATGCTTCATCTTTTATAACTTATCATCCCTCTCTATAACATCGTCACTTTCGTCCCCATAGTCGTCGTCGTCGTCGTCGTCGTCGTCTCCATTGTTGTCCTCCCCGTTGTCGTCTATGCCTACTACCCGCCCGAATAGTAAAACTCGTGCGATTAGAACAATCGAGCTTACAGCTGTTTTCCTCGAACTATCAAGTAGATTCATCCGACGTTGTGAAGCAAGCGGAAGTCTTTGGTACTCAAAACACAAGCACTCTATCCTATCAGACTGTACGGCAAACATGCTCCTAGAACCGGCGCCCGGAAATCCCAACATCCCTGACTTCTCTGTCGTATTAACGTACATTAAGTGGGATAAGTACTCAGCCCAAGCTCGGACAATGTGTCGTTCCACAGACCGTCCATCCTTTCTCGGCCAGCTTCAGTGTACATAAGATCAGGGTAACTGTGGCTGCGTTAGCAATGTACTTGAACCACTTCGGGCACGAAGTCTCGCAGATTAGGGACTCACGACCTAATCACAAAGTCGGCGAAGGAGCCATGGGACTCTCTGCCCAGAACGACTGCCGAGTGCAGGTACTGCCTGGCGCTATTAGCAACATCTCGCCCAATCACGCGACCCATGACAGATGGGACGACCTTCCAGATACCCGAAGCCTCGCGGTTGAGGCTTAGCGCTACAGTCCCAATGGCACCTCGCATCCTTCATCTCAGTACCTCTGATGCGGCCCAACTGGCATTTCTTTCCAGTATCAGACACTGGACTGTTTCTTTTTTTGACAGGGCTGAGCTTGGGACGGCTGCATATTCGTTGCCATCACCGCCAGAGCCGTCAAATCCCTCGTCTAAATCGTCAATTAAGCCCCGGGCCCGCGATGTAAACAACCCTGAGCGGCTAAGTTTCGCTTTCAAACTTATACTAGGCCTTCTCGATCGTGGTCAAGGCGTCTTGGCCGGCCGCCTAGCTCGCAAGGCCTTCCTCCATGCAGAAACTCTTCTCGAAGCAGAAGGGCCCCTCTTCATTTGGAATACGCTCGAGACTTTCCACAATATCGCCCTCTTCCGCCAGGCCAATCTCGGCCACACACTTCTACACCATCTCATTGGTCTCGCTGGCAGCCGACCTATCTCAAAAGTACTTCTTCGACTACAGGAGCTGCTGCAGGCGTGGCAGCACGAGGGTGTTCCTGTTCAGCCGCACGCTCTCGAGCGAGCGTGGTCGATAAATGCGGATCTGACCGTCACCCGCTTTGACCAGGAGTACCTATTGCTTTATTACCAGCTCGTCTGGGATTCAGACGTTGTCAAACTCGATCCTGAGATCGCGCGTCACTCAGACAAGTGGTTCGCGAAATCCATAAAAAGTTGAACAGAACGTTGCTCGAAGATGACGCCGGAATAGCAACTGAGAAGCTCTGGCCAACGCAGGAGCTGATCCCCGACGGAATTGGCATTCATGGCGGTGGGGCTTTACAGCCTGCCAACTTCAACCAGCTGAAGCAGGAAAGTCTTGCCGGGGTCAGTCAGATGCTCGACGAGGTCCCAGCCGACTCGACAATGAGGGGTGTGTCCTCTCAGCTTCGTTGAAAAGTCAAGTGCTTCAAGACGACGCTGCGATGCCAGTCCATGCCGGCATGGATATCCTTCCCTTGCAAGCCCGCATCATGGCTTATATCATCAGAATCATCATGGACGTTGAGACTCAAGGGCGGGAAGATGTGGGTTCTGCGTCTGACAAGATGAGAACCATCATGGCTCTCAGAGAATACGGTCAAGGCCGCTTGGGCTCTCGGATTGTGTACGAGATGTGGTAACTTGACGACTTGCTTGTCCTAGCCGGCCGGACCGAGGAAGCGATAGAGGTGCGCGCAGAGTCATACAGACGACTTGAAGAATTTCTGGCTGACATCCCGGAGTATTCTCACGGATGAAGGCTTGAGAAATGCAAAGTTCCCGTCACAATGCGTTCCAACGATTTGTTTCGCGTTTTTCTAGTGGTAGATTTGGATTCTAATCAGCGATTCTTTTCCGAGCAGAAACGCCTCATGTCTTAATTTTTAGGGGGCTTTCTTTCACGTATTCTTAAACAAACACAGCTTTTATGAACAGTGGCTAGTATGCGACGAAACTGGGCTTGGGAACGAAGAGTTACATGCAGAGACGTGAAACAAAAGACTTCTGGACTTTCCGAGCAACTATTCTCGGGGCAATACATGATCCCTTTTCTTCATTTCTTCACTGTGTTAAGCCTCTGGCCGGGGAGTTGAACTCATGCTCAATCTCGAATTTATCAGTTCTGGGAAGTACTTCAACACCTTGCTTGCCTTCCTCCTGAGACTCAATACCCCATTTCCCTGCGTTCTCTTCATCACTATTATTTCTATCGTCCACAGTGTGTTTTTCGCCGCTTTTATACTCGCATCTCGCCGTTGAATCCTTAGAATCATTACTGCCCGCATATGCGGGGTATGTGTTGTTGGGATAGCCAGCTATGCCAGCTCATAATTATTACTGAATGCCGCTACCCGCTGTTTGCGAGATGCGGCAGCCACGCGGGTACTGTAGCGCAGTGCGGATGACCGCTGCTGATGGGAGCCCTCATGCTGGGCATGATGTTGTTGTTGTTGTTGTTCTTTACTGCTGCGGGCTGCAGCGCGGTGCGGGTGACTGCTGGTGACGGGGGCCCTCGTTCTGGGCATGGTGTTTTTCTTCCTGCTGCAAATGCAAGCGTAGTATTTGCCGACAGCAATGGGCTACTACTTACGTCAGACCGTATCTAGGACGGGCAGGGCGATCTTGGTCGTAGTGGTGGCTGGAGATGACTTGGGTGACATCCCTCAAGTCGTCGTCGCGGGCGGGGGGATGGCGGCTCACTCTTTACCACTGATCCCACGGTCTCTGGCCACGCGTTTGTTCGTTCCTCAGGTGGCGTCGTGTGGCCATCAGCGCCTTTCCCAGGCGGTTCTCTCCCCAGTGCTTCCGTTGGCTCATAGCATGCTTAGCACTGTATCCGATGCCCCAAACGCGGTCTCTGGATGCCGCTTCACACAGCAGACGGTCGTGCGTAGAAAGCAGTTTTCTTGCGAGGTGTGGGTTTTGGCCAAACTTGGCAATGTTGCCCGCCTCCACGACGGCGCTCTTGATGGGATCCCATATCTCGTCGGTGAAGCCTACGGTTGCTTTACCGAGTGCCTTTCGCTCCTTGGGGCTCGATGTGACGAGTATGCGGGCTTGTCTCGGTGTGTCGCAGAACCTTGCTGCCTTGCAGAACATCATGAACTGCTCGGAGCAGTTGAAGGTGATGCTGCCATCAGGGTCGGCCTCGTCAACCAAGTGACCGACAAGGTCGGAGATTGCAGCCTTGCTCACAACGAATGTTGCTTTATGCCATTGGCAGAATTCTCCCCACTCGGCATCCGGCATATAGAAAAACAAGGGGATTTCTTGCTGTTCTTTCTTTGAAGGTGAAAACTTCTTTGTGATAGCCTTTCTCGCCTGAGGAGCCATGGTGATTTAGTGATGTGTGTAGGAGCAGGAGCAGGTGCAGGTGCAGGTGTAGATGTAGGGGGAGAGTATTTGGAAAGGAAATCTGCCTGAGACCCGGGAGATGCATCTCTGTTATAACCACCTACCATAACTCAAGGCAGCAACCACAAGAGGTCAGGCAATCAAGGTAGCAAGCAACATTTCGCCTCAAGGTATACTATACAATCAACTTTGATGGTGCTATAATAACTAAGTTTCCTGTGGTATTGGCTGCCTCGGCTGTCGTTTTCTCTTGTTGCTGTCCCTTGTTGCTGTCCGTCGTTGTTGCCTCTTTTTATCGTCTTGGCTGTCGTCGGCTCTGCAGTTGTCGTTATTTCTTCTTGATGTCCTCAGCCTCGAGTTTTTTCGAACACAATAAATATAGTGGCATATCCACTGGAAACAGAGTCTCAGAACTGAAATTTTAGCCCACAAAGTCCAACAAACCGAAGGAAAAATGGTTTTTTGCGCCTGCTCTTTTCATTAGCTCGCCGTGCAACCAACACGTTCTCATTTAAAAACTGCTTCCGCCTTGACTCTAGGGTTGGTAATTACCCGGCCCGCGGGTACCCATGGGTACCCGCGAAATGGGTAGGTAGTTATAGGTAGTACCCATAGGTAGCGGGCGATACCCATGGGTACCTATGGGTTAAGTAGGTTTAGGTAATTAAGCCTATAGGTATAGTGCGAATACTATACCCATGGGTTTAGGTAGCCTATAGGTAATTATACCTATAGGTAATATATATTTTTATTAGAGGTTATAGATATCTTTTATAGTAATTAGGCTAAATCGTAGGTATATTATAAATAGCTAAAATTCTATTACTATCTAATTGCTTTTTAACGCCCCTTTCTACCCTTATATCTTAAACTACTTATCGCTATAGAGCTTGCTAGCCTTTAGAATAGCCTTAACTAAGTTAAGGTCTTTAGGTATAATAGTAATACGTTTAGCGTAGATAGTAGTAAGATTAATTACTAAATTAATTAGTTTAATAAATAAATAAATTAGGGAGGGGGATAATTACTCTTAAAAACGCTAGAAAGAAGACTCTCTAAAGACTCTTAGAGAGCTCTAATAGCTAACTTTACCTAGTAAATATCGCTACTATAGCTAATATTATTATAGATCTCCTAGTAAAGTCGCTAGAAGGGGAGCTTAGGGATAATAAGATTAGTTAATTTCTAATAGGTCCTAATCTTATGAAGGGCCTTAGCTAAAGCAAGTTAGTTTATAGTTATCTTTTATAATAATCTTAGCTTATTACTAGGGTACTAATAGCGCTTCTTCTTTTAAGCTTAGCTAGGGGTAAGAGACTAGCTAGGGAGGGACTTTTTAGCTAACTTCTTAGTAACCTTAGTAGTAGTCTTCTTAGTAGTAGTCTTCTTACCTATAGTAGGCTTCTTATTAGTAGTAGTAGCCTTATGCTATATTTTTATATATATAGAAGCTATAGCTTAAGTAGAGATTAGTATAGATAATTACTATAATAATTAAAAGGATAAATTACCTATTTATAGTTATAGTAGTTATAGGATATAGGAGGAAAGTTAGTATAGTTAAGGAAAAG